>SOMO01000143.1:311794-317362 GCA_028128575.1 Paedocypris carbunculus
CTGTAACATTATAAAACCGTTTGGCTATAAATGCTAATAAAAAGTGCATTAAAGAGTATTAGAGAGGGTAATCCCTAATCCACTAAACTTAATTTGAGCAAGTATTTATAATCTGACTTTATACAAGTTTTGCTTTTATTATCTGAAAAAAATGTATTTAGTCCATATTTAAAATACATTATTAACACTAAAAATGCAAACATTCTGTTTGAGTGACATGATAAGTCGTTTAATGTATATTCATAAGAGGGTTTCTATATTAAACCTATTACATACAGTACAAGTGCTTCAGGTTTCTTTATGACTGTAAGCATTCTTCCACTTAGAGGATGTGAAAGGTCCTCAGACGGACGCAGGGACAGTGAATGTAGTCCACGGCTAATGAATTCATCATTAGCCTTTCTTTGGTAAACACAAAGCCACAATTGCAGCGCTCCTTTAACCTTGAAGTTCAGGAGCGGCCAACTGTGATAATCTTTCCCACTGTCATTATTATTATCAAAGGGCTCGAAGAGTGGCCAGTGTGTGTGCGCACACACACACACACACGGAACATGAACGGGAGAAAGCAGGGGCCAGGAAATGGAAAAAAGCAGGAGACATTTCAGAGCGTCCTCGGCGCAGACCTTTTGTCAGAGCAAAATCAGATCTGCATTACCGCTGCTCATCAGATAGCGAGCGTTTAGGAACAGGAGGGGGATATTGACTTTTCCTTTTCTTTTCTTTTTTTTTTTTTTAAATCACTGGCGAGGCATTTAGCGCCTGCAGGAATGTCAAATCTCCAACCTGCATTTTGATGTCTGTGCCCCAGGTTAGGCCTGCGCTGGCATGCTTAGAGCTCCGATGTTTGTGCGCTAGCGTCCATTAAGCGTCCTTGACTCAATGTGACTCAAGGCCTTTGTGGTCAGCTCAGGGCGTCACGGCCACAGCAAGGTGCGGGATTGGGGGGAAAGGATGAGTTTCCTCTAATCATAATTAATAGAAATGATTGAGGTTGGCATTAACACTTGCTACAGTAATGATCCTTGTCAAACAAGCAGGTTTGTCGACCAATCTGAATGGAAACTGTTCGGATTAGGCCTTAATTACTTTTACAGTTACCATCAAAACATCCTTCCTGTAATTAGGGTTTGCTAATTAATATGACGATTTAAATAATTGTAATTCTTTTTGATAAAACAGACCATTTAAATCAAATAGTCTGGTGTAAATTGTTTCTTCAAAAGCAAGATAGATTTGATCTTTTTTTCTCTATTGAAAAAGTAAAAAATGTTTTTATATATTTTATTTATTTATTTTATTTCTGGACTCCAGTTTATTCCCACAGTCCAAAAACTAGCATTTGAGTGTTTGAAAAATTGCCCACAGGTGTGAATGAGAGTGTGAATGTGTGTGTGTGTGTGTCCCGCTCTGTGATTGGTTGAGCAACAATCTCGTCTTAAGGCCAGTTTGTTTGCATTGGCTTCAGCTCCCCGTGACCCAGAAACAGAAAAGGGTCGATGTAAAGTGTAAAATATCAGGAAATAACATTATACAGTAGATCAGGGGTGGCCAACTCGTGGCTCTTGAGCCTCATGCGGCTCTTTAACTAGTTTCATGCGGCTCTTCAGGACTTTTCACGCGACATGAGTCAAATATGCACAAGAAAAAAACTAATATTATCATGTTGGTGTGGTTATTTTCATTAAATCTGGTCTGAGCAGAGGTCTGTGTGTGCGTGCGTGCGTGCATACAAGATTAAGGAATGGGATGATGTTTATGTGTGCTTATGTGTATGATGTGGCTCTTTGCAGTAACACAGAAAAAAAGTGTCTCCTAGTCTCAGACTAGTTGGCCCCCCCTGCAGTATATTAATTTGTATTAATATTAGCATTAATTTATTTGTTGTATCAATCTATAAAGTATTACACGTTAAATGAAATACTCAATTCACTGTTAAATTAACAGTTTAACAGTAAATTAAACAGTTATAAAAAATAATAAAAAAAACTAAATCTGAAGTTTTAAAAATCTTACACTTTAAGATGCTATTTGATCTTAACTGGTAACGCATAATCCATAATCTAAGGGCAGTAACAACAAATGCGCAGTCCCCACAAAGTTTGCTTTTATCGCTTCTCAACTGATCTGAGAGGTACAGAGATGTCCAGTTGAAGACGAGTCCGAGAAGGCAAGACTCGGCAACTGTGAGCAGTCAAACCTTGGATCAAATTTACCTTCAAGTTTTCAAGGGTGGGCTACAAAAACCATCAAAAATGTCTTGACAAACAGTGAGAAGTATGGACAATATCAGATGACCAGCTTCACTTTAGGAAGTACCTACTACTTTGGTGCCACTCTATGGTTCAGCTCACAGACAGAAGCATATCACGCCATTACCAGCACACGCAAAGCCGCGTTTGTTTTAGTCAGACTCATCATCTGCCTCTATTACCCTAAAACCCATGCATGCATTAGCCCACCAAGCCCCATATTTATAAACCCATGACCCGCCACCATCTGATGTTACAAAAAACCGTAATAGCACCCAAACATGAAAACGACAGAGCGACGCTGGCAGACGCAAAAAAAAAAAACCCTTTCTGAGAGTGAAATCAAACCACTAGTGCGTCCTTCTTCCTCAATCATCCGCTCAAATCGTCCCCACGCCCGCTCAGCCTTCACTGCCAACCCACTTCCACGGTCCCTCTTCCATACCTATTTCATGTTGTTTAATGCCACCCTCCTCTTTTGAAGTTTTAAAGCAAGGTTCAAAAGAGCCAGGTGCTGAATCATAATATTAAAGCAGAGGAGGAGGAGGGAGGGGGGCTTCATAAAAGCCGGAAGATCTGAGCGGGCCAAGGCAACAAACATGGCTTTCAACTGCCTTTCTGTCGGCCCCTTCTGCAGATGTCACCAGTTGTTATCCCCAGCAGAGACTTCAAGCGTGGAGCAGCGCCCCTGGCTCCGTCCGCGCACACGTTTCAAGTGTCAATCACGCGGGGGAGGGCTTCCTGGTCACTGTCCTGTGAAAAGTGCCAACATTTTGCCATTGATTTAACTCACTCGATGCACAAAGATGGAGCCAGCTTTGTGCGTGAGGGGTGGGGGGGAAAGACCCGTCGGCAAGGTTATTTTACCGAACACTGGTTTTGCACTCGCTGCTCCTTGGTTTGACTGCCACATAACAGGCGCGTATCCCTGATCTGAGTGATAGGGGGGAAAATGAAAGGGGAAGAAAAGTGTTTGGAGGCAAAAGAACAAGCAAACTGCAAGGCAAATCGTGTATTGAGACAGACAGCAACATTGTCTGAGACAACAAAACTTCCTTTTAACCCCATTTAGCCTCCGAATACCTCCTGGGACGCGGTATTGTAAAGGCTTCTTTAAACGTGTTTAGCACTTCAGTGCATCGGAAAAATGAAACAAATACTTCTTACGCACGGTCATCGCTAAGTGAACTTGCGCTTGTTGATTGTTTGATGTTGCGGCGCTGAGAAACATCAAACAGGAAACGGTGAATAGACTTACTAGCGTCAAGGCGAATGCCTCAGAATAGATTCTTTTTTCAGGACTGTTTGTGCTGGAACTGAAAAAGTCAGGCGGGGAAAAAATTGAACAGTGGGAAAAAACCTTTACACATCACCTGCATGCCTTCATTTGCTTTTTTATATTCAGCAAAAACCTGTCAACACAACAAGTTCCCCGTCCAGTCCTTTTTGATTTATCCACTCGCTCTGACCTCTGAGACCTTTAAGACGCAACGAACAATCACAGTTTTTCTCCTTTTCTTTTAAAATTGACACAGCCATCTGTTTGGAATATGTTTTCTCTCACACAATAGGAAAAGAAAATGGAACCACGGACACATTTGACCTTGGCACGTCCTTTAACCTCCTTCTACGCCCCCCTTCTCTGGGGGTCTCGCCAGTGAGGAGACTGTCATTCAGAATGGGACATCCTGGATACATAATCGTGGGTAGCCGTTATGGATTTCCCCCATCACTGTGTCTTTCAACGCCCTGACTTTTATAAGAATTACTTCAAGTCTCCATTCAGTCTACAGGAGGCAAACACATTGAAAACGTAGNTCACACACACGCACACACACTTGTTTTTGTTTAAATGTCTTGGGAGTCCGGGACTTTTTTTAATCAACTTTCAAAAGCGAGTTAGTACATTTGATAAGAATTCAATTCAAGAAAAACAAAAATACGTTCCAAAGTGACATTTCCAGCTGAATCTAGTTTGGGAAGTCAAATGCATTTTTCTGACCATCCAAATGTTTTGTTTATTTTATATACGTCATTATATATTTTTTCAGATGATATCCAGCCTAAATCTGGAGTGTTAATGGGAATTCCACAGGAAATTACTTTATTTTGAAAAGAGGTCAAACGAACGTTGGCAGGGTAATATGCGCTGACAGACGCAGGAATATACGTCATAAACCATATTTGAGTTGACCTTATAAAGGTTTGGGTCACAGTGAAATCACTGGTAGCCACCTCAAGTGGAGAAATTACGACATAATTCATTAGATTTACGCTTCAAAACGGACTCTGTACATGAAGGGAGTCATGTAGACGAGCGTGCACTTTGCTGAACCCTGTTTGAACCACGCCAAGCTGCCTAAACACAGAGAAGCAGAGCCATCCCGGGGGTCTGGCTTTTTACAGGAGGCCAGTTGCTGTGTCACAAACCTCAAACGGAGATGATTGGCTTGAGGAGTGATCCAAAGGGTCTCTGAGCTGCTTGGGGTTTTACCGTCCTGTAAAATGGCAGGAAGCATATATCTGTCAGTCTCCATTTAAAAGTTCACCTGTAAGGAAATGCTCCGGCCAGCAGCGCTGACACAATCACGGCGCCTAGCAACACATCCTCCTGATCCCTGGCTTGTACTTCTGAAGTTTCCTGCTTTGGGCACAAACTGTCTTGCCAGAGTCTTGCCATTGTTTTACACGTAGGATAAGGAGTGAGTAAAAGAACAAGGTGGAGAAGAAGAATGGGAGCTTTGCCGTTGACTGTCACTGTCTGGGACATTGTCCTCTTTTTAAGAGTCACATAACGGACATCTTTAGAAAATCACATGGTCTTCTTCTTCAATGGCCAGGAGGACTGAAGGTTGTGATGTAACGATTCCATTCTTCCGCTAACCACATGTATTGAGTGTCTTCACTAAACACTGGGAGGACGCTGCTAATGTCCTCTCTTTGTTCACAGGGAGGAAGATTTCGATTACAAGGAAGATTTCTTCTTTCCTTTCCCTGTTGAAAAGTCATTTCACAATGAAGCAGCTGTTTTAATCCAGTGAAATTTCTATTTTTTAGTGGTTTTGGAGGGCAGAATGGTTGCCAGATATTCATTTACAATTCAGTCCTTTGTGTTGGCTGAATCCTGGGTTTTCTTCACAGTTAAGAATGAAAAGACTTAGATAGTTCTACAATTTCCAAGGTTAATAATCCAGATTTATTTGTGGGAACTGAAACTATATGTTAGTAGGAAAGGTGCAACTGAAAATCAGCTAAACTGTACAAACTTGAACTTGTTCATTTCACGCAGGGATTAATAAAGTTTTTATTTATTTGT
>SOMO01000143.1:344048-357864 GCA_028128575.1 Paedocypris carbunculus
CAACATTTATGGTATCTTTTATTGTTCTAATGACTGTTAATGTTGCTTATTGTCCAAGTAAGCCATTGCTTGCCCTTAATGAACAGTGTATTTATTGTCTTTAACATTTACCTGTGTTGTCATTTCCCGGAGAAAATAATGCTATAAATTACAAAATTAAGGAGCTTATTTATAGAATTTTGTTAATTATAGAACTTACTTCTTTGTGTTCATTCACATTAGGAAATGGTATTTGCATTCCTTCTGCTTCTTGTGACAGATGTAAGGTTCTAAATTAATTAATGGCCTGAACTGAAAATTCAAAAGATGGCCATCACAAAAGCTCCTTCCCTCGTAAGTGCACCTCGGGTAGCCAAGCATTCTGCTCTGCCTGTTGTTTCTCCTTCCATTCAACTGTAAATTGGAAAGCAATGTTCAGCAACTCGTGGGGCAGGACGATATAATTGCACATAATTGGTGAAAACTGAGGGCAGGGGAAAAAAGGAAAATATTGAAAGGGAAAAACATTAAATTAAAAAGCAGTGCCCTTGTGATTTGTACCACAGAGCCAAAGTTTTTTTTTCCTCTTACACACTCTTACTTCATGCAATGTATTCTAGGTACTTTTTAGCATTTAAGCAAATCAATTTTAGTGCAAAAAAGAGAATACATATCCTTTATGTGGGAGAACAAGAGAGGAAAGGAAAAGAAAAAGGTTGAACAAAAAGAGATATGATGAATAATAAAAATAAGAAATTAAAGAAAAATAAAAAAAAATATATGAATAATGTCTCTAGGTGTCTATCCAGTCATCATGTGCAAATATACACATATATACATATATAAATGGATAAAATGAATTACAAAATCAGGCCTTTAAATTATCGTTGAACCACTAAGTAGATCTCTCTCTGTCCCATGTTTCCTCTGGCTTTCATTTTAACGGCCTTCACCATTCTTTAAAAATATTAAATGCAACAGCAAGATAAAGGCCAAAGGCCTAATAAGCTCCCAGTCGATACATTTCAGATTATCTCGACTAAAAATGCACATTTGAATACACCTATGGCGTGTGTCTCTGTGCATTGCTTATTGACTAAATAACATCTTGGCACTGTGGCACGGTGTCCCTAAGACCCCGCCTGAGGCTCCACACAGCTCCGGCAGGTCAGGCCCACCATTCTAACCCGCCCATACAGATACAAACCAAGCATCGACTCCTGGAGAATCAAGACCCCGCCACATGATGAGGAAAATTGGCAGAATCCCCGCTGGATTCCCTCACAAACTTATCGAAGATGCAAATCGCCATCCTTCGGCTCTGCGTAACCCCATTGCCTGGAAATTACTTACAGCTAAAAAATAATTGGTCTCAAAGGGCATATCTGCAGCTGACTATCAGGTGTGATTCGCCACTGTCACGTCTGAACTGACCCAAGCCTGTGTGCCCCTGTGCCAAGAAAGCCATGCATTGTGAACGTGCATAAACAGACAGGAAGCACAAAGAATTGTGGGCAGCAATGTGTATTCAAATCACATGTGGGCCTGGACGGTCTTGGTTCCTTTGTCTGATCTGAATCTGATTGGTTGCCAAGTAAAGGAGGCTCCAAGATTTTCTATCTCTTTGTTCTCCGTCTTATTGACACGTTCCAGTATTTTTTCCCAATTTTAATAGTCCCTTTGGGAAGGACGTTCCACGCTCAGAACAGTTTTGAGATCAAATCTGAGCATTTGCTGAAATTATTTGCGACTTGAAAAGAAACTTGTTTCTATATTTACAACAATGTCCAACTGACGTACTCACATATGCCACTGTGAAGCTTTGGATAACTTCATCTCTACTATTATGGAGCAGTCGGACCAAACTTAAAAGCACTCAAGAGTCCCAACAGCTTGGGTGCCCGATGCTCTCACAGCTCAAAGCAACACAAAAGCTTGAAGGTGTGAGTGACACAGCTCACAAAGACAAAGGAGTGATGGAAACCCTTGAATAACAGTTGGAGGAACCATTAAGGCCAAGAGCATCTTCCCAAGCCCGTTTTCTGCCTGGTTTCCTTGGGTCTTCCACCATTCCCTGGCCTCCCCCATTCTCATTGTGCAAATGTCTCCTCCCTCCCTCCCTCCCTACCCACACAGAAAGCTCTGAAAGCCCTAGAAGACGGTGCCATTCCCCATCATTTGCTTATCTGAGTGCCCATCTTCTGTTTACCAGGAGTGGAAGACAAGTGGCTTGGGGATTTGTAGGGGGGAAGGTGGTGGGGAGATGTGGGTAGGGTTGCTGAAGTAGGCAGACTAGGGAAAATGAGTGTGAAAAGAAAAAAAAAAGCCAACAAAGTGTAGACAAGTACCGTGGATGCATACTTCACCAATGCAGGTACTTTGTGTACACAGGCCGCCCATCTTGGTGAGCTGTTCTGTGTTGATTTTATAATACCCTTCATTTCCTTTCTTGTGTGGAGCACTCTGTTGTTATAGCCATTATTCCCTTTCCAAAAGCTTTCTCACATCCTCGCCCATCATTATGGGTTCGAGTGCTGTTTATGCGCTTTCATTTTCAGACGGAGATCTTAATAGATTGAATTGATTATCCCTTACACAGATTTCATACTCCAGGGCTTCGTCTAAAATCCAAGACGACACTTGCTTACAATGATGGTTCGGTGAAAAATCTTCGGTGCGCATTTAATGGTTTCGCTTTACGGTCGCTTTGACTTTAATAAGTAATGATGAATCTAAAGTGCATCTTTACAAACTGTGGTTCTCTCCGCCATGTAAAATTAAAAGGTGGAGAAAGATGTTGCTTACAGACAATATTACTATACCAAGGGTACCAGATAGATTTTTACTTCTGCCGAGGTTTGCTGACGAGTACCAATATTTTTAAATCTTAAATGGTGATACAGTGTTAAAACACCTTTCAAGAAGAAATAAAAAGGGCACAATCATCAGGCGTAGTCAACATGCCCCGAACAATAGATCTAAATCTGCCATGTATCCATTTTTTAAGTGGATGGACCTGCAAGCTGCAGGCCAACACGTGATCTCATAGTGCATGAATGGGAAAGACCGACCCCGGTGTCACCGCCCTGACCCCTCCCACAAAACTGGGTGGGGCCAATATTTTTTCCAATTGCAAAGCAAATCATCCCATATCAGTCCCTTCAGTCCCATTCTCAGCATCTCGCGTTTGAGGAGGAAAAGCCCAGCACAAGTTTGAACTTTCGGATCTGAAACAAAATTGCAACAACTTTAGTATGTTTCCGTTTCTCTGAAACTCTTCTTTGTGAACTTCTCATCAAAGGCCTGCCCAACAAAAGCGGCCAGGCGCCCGACAAAGACAAGAGCGAATGGTATGTGGAGCCATCTGTTTTGGAGGACACCCAAAATCTTGTGTATGGGCCATACTTAGCTATCCCACAATTCCATTCCAGGAGTGCACTAGCCTTCCATTCACACAGTAGGCCATATACTGCCCATCTCTTGGCTGGCATTTTTTTCCCTGTTACAATTAAGTAATTTATTCCTTTCTTCGCCCTCCTTTTTAATGAATCCAAGCCACAAACAAGCCCCAGTTGCTCCTATTCAAGGCTCGTGATTGCATCTGGCAGTAATTGCTGCAAAAGCTGAAGTGGGAGCAGGATGGAAGCACATTGTTTTGGGGGTAATAGGTGAAGACCTGCCTCTCTTGACCTGTAATACATTAGTGTCAGTGAACATTTGGCAGCCCTCAAATGATTAGCAATGAAGATGAATTGAGAGAAAAAAAAAAAAAAGAAAGAGAAAAAGAAAAAAAAGGTAGAAAATCTGCCTCATCTGAAACACTGGAGCCTGCATATATTTGCATGCTGATTAGTTGTTCTTTTGTCTGCGGTCCTAATTATTATGACACATAATGTCTTCATCATGCAAGATTCAGATCTGTCTTGTTCAAAATTTATGTAGGGAAAGGGGGAGAGAAAAGGTTTATTGATTCTACATGGAAGTACTTTTTGTTGCATGTTTTTTTTTAAATGCTTCTCATTAATTGAACACAAATTACATCGACCGACTAGTGAATTTCAGGGGGAATTCTAGAACAATCTTCTTTCTTCATCTTTTATTGACAAACACACATATAATCTTCCTGTTTTTGTCTTTCAGAGGCAGGGGATTTGCCAGTTGAGGAAGTCGGGGTCTAAAGAGTCTGAGAGTTCCACAGAGGTGGGCTGGATGCGTGGTCTTTTTAGGCACCTTGACATCACATTTGAGATGATTTTTTTTTCATTATTATTTCCTAATTCTCACAGATTGCTCCATTTACAGATATGGGGAATAAATCTCCAGATTAGAGATTATGCTGAGTGCCAGATTTTGGAATCAGGGTGTTAAGGCTGTGCGTCTTCATCTGGCGGGGGCAGACGTAGATGCATTTAGCAACAGACAGGTCTGAAGGCTACATTCAGCTGGCATCATGGAGTAGAACATCAGCGACTGCTCTCGACCAACAGTTACTGTTATTTTAAATCAATAGAAAGAATTCACAACAAGCTATTGAAAGAGTTATTGCTATTCATTAGCAGTTCAAGCTCAAAAGACTGAAATTAATTTTTTATCAAAGGATCAGGTATGTATATAGTATATTATTGTGCAGCATTTTTGTGGGAAAGTTCAAGTGATGTCCTACATTACACACACACACACACACACACACACACACACACGTTTGGCCTTTTTAGTTTGAAAGTACGCAAACAATTGTATAGTTTTTCTACCTTCTGACCTCATGGAATTTTCCATATAATTATTTGGTCCAATTGCCCAAAATAATGTATGAGCTTAACTAGTAGAAGAAGAAGAAAAACCTTTTTGTCCGCGCAATGAAAAATGTACACTAATTTAGAAAAGTAAAGTAAAGGTTGAATTACTTGTTCCCATCACGGACTTTATAAGTTTAGAGACCATGCTTGTACCTCTCAATTACTGCTTGCAGCTATATCAAACACATGAATATATTAAATGTCAAATACATTTTAAACGTAAAAAGATTTAAAATATTAGAAAATATTTATTTACCTTAAGATTAACTGATAATTCAGGAATACAAATAAAATACATATTTTTTTGTTTTAAAATATTTTTTTTTTTCTTTTTAAAATGATATCTTTTCTATCCTCTTTTTGTACAGTTTTTAGAAATGACAGATCATTGATTATATCGCCTCGTTAATTTTTTTCATACAAAAATATAATTATGGTATAAAGAATTGATGCAAAGAATAAAAAAACACTTCCGCTTCAGTGGGGTCAGTTCGTCTTTGTTATCATTAACATCAGATACCATGTTTCATTCTCTCCCATTATGGGGTCTATAATGGAGCTTTGTGTGATGGCATGAACTGCAGGGGACAGCAGAGGGAGCTCAACAGACCAACCACCTCAAAAAGCCACACACACACACACACACACCTCACTGCAAAAAAAAATCAAAACGTAGACTTCTCGCAACCTCAAGGTCAATCGCAGAAGAAATCGAATCTACAAAGACCCACCAAAATGCCAAATTAAAATATCTGTGTCTAAAGGTGTAATTAAGCCCCAAAATACCTCATCTTGCATAATGTAGCAAATCAGCATTGTGCATGGATGAATAGACATGCGTCCTAAGATTCATGCTTTGCTGCTGCCACGTCCCCGAGGAACATCGGCCGTCAGACGTGCAGAGGCGCAGGAGCAGCGAGGAACGGTAAGTCTGCAGCCATGTCAGCCAGTTAATTTGTTTACAGCCGCCGTTTAGTCACTCCACGCACTCCAGGGGCACCTGAACACTTGGTAAAGACAATAATTATCCGGCCCACTGGAGGACACACACACACTTGCATCCCAGAATGCCACTGATTTTTTTTTTTTTTAAACTAAGCTTATTAACTGTTCAATAGATTGTCATGCAGGCTTTTTTGTGCAACTTCAAAAACGCAGAGAACTCTCAGAGGGCCGGAGCGCTACCCAAGCGCACGCCGTTCCTTGTTCATCTCATGAAAAGGTCTTGTTGCAGTTGCGTTCCGTGAAATGTGCTTTATTTGATTACTCGTGCTCCACTGTACTCGTTTCTCTGTGACTGGCTTTGCCGTCAAGAGACTAAACGCTTACATAAAAAAAATAAAAAGACAAAGTAGACATTGTGTTCGCTTTTGTTAGACTAACACTGGCTGTGCGTTTCAGTAAATTAACTCATATTGTAGATCAAATGTAAGGACATATACAGTAATCTTTCGTGAATGTTGGTATCAGACACCGTACACACATTATTTTCCTTAAGTTCTGGGTTCGAGATTTTGAAGTTTAGGAGTTTCTTGAGCTTTGAAACAAATCAATTGATTGAATTCCAAAAAACAGTGCAGATTGTTCTTGGATCAATTCACGCTTCTCCCACAATTTGTACCAAAGTGGTGCTCTGGTGCTATGCCTCAAAGCCGAGGTTTCATTTAACTTTGAGATGATTCTGCAGAATTTGGACCCATTGAGAAAATTGAGGCTTCATTGATGTTTAGGCGTGGTCAATCTTAATTACACAGGGACCTCCTGGCTTCAGATTGTTTTGTTTTATTACTTTTATTTTAAGTGAATTTAAACATGTCTTCAAAATAAAATAGTTATACCAAAAGATGAATATAAAGTGATTTGACATTTTAACTGAATAGAAAACTGAAACAAAGACACAGACTTGAGTGTTAATGTTTTTTTGAGGTTTGACTTTTGGCACATTTGTACGAAGTTAGCGAGCGTTCAAACACATTCAGATTTGGAACACCTTCATCATCGGAATATCCTTTGTAGCTATGAGTAACGGATATGGAACCATTTGATCCCCAGACTAGTACCGATCTGCTACTCAGGGATTGGGATCCACTGCTTTTCCCAGATTGTCCCTTTAAATCACCTTGTGTTCAACACAATCAACCCAGTTGCTAAACCTCAAACACTACAATGACTACTTCTGTGAGAAGAGAGAGCGCACGAACTGTGATGAGATGATGTGTTTGGTATCGAGGGCGATGAACCTGGAGCCATTGTCGCCAATTGCTCTAATTACAACTGACGGTATAGAAAAGGCGACTACACAACAGTGTTCTGGATGTTAGAAGCCACACAGAGCCACACCACAACGGTAAGGCCTGTAGAAAGCCCGGCCAGTTATTGTCATGCTTGTTTTTTTTTGAGATGGTCGGTCAAAAAGCATCACAATTTTGGCAAAGAATATGAAAACTTCACAGGTACACAAACACTGAGTATGTCTCCTTTTACATCAAGGCACAGTAATTCCAGGTTGTGGAAGGTGGTGCGTAAAACATGGACGCTGCCCATTTTCCTCAGGAGGATGAAAATTGATCCAACATTTCATATCATAACTGTCATATTATTTTCATTATTCCTGCCTGCAAGAATCTGGTATTAACACTAATGCAAACTCAGGTAAGGTAATTGTCACTAATGGATGTGAAGGACTCAGAAATTGGATGCCATTAAAGCCGTCAACACATTCTCTAGATAGTTCAATTGTGTGGTTCTGTACTGTGAATGTGCGTGTGTGTGTGTGTGTGTGTGTGTGTGTGTGTGTGATAGAGAGAGAGAGACACACAGGTTTTTTAGTAGGTAGAAAAATTCTCCGGGTCTGATTCTGATGGACCAATTGATTCGGCCAAAATTCGACTAGACAATCAGAATAAATCATATTAATGTTTTATTATATAAGACAGTTGCGCAAACAATGAAATATATACAATACTGTATTATTATATATATATTATTATTATTTATATTATGGACTTTAAGTCAGAGATTTTTTTTTCTAATATTGACATGGAGACTCCATATACATAAGGGCATATTTTTATTTTTTTTGTGCTACAAACTAGTGCTACAGTACCACCAATATTACTTAGACAGCTTTGATCAAAAAACATTAATTGAACTTGTTGAGCTAATGTATTATTAATGCTATTACTGTGTTTATAACTTGTTTGTTTAAACCTTTGCCCAGAAAGAGTAATTCATTATTAATAGTCTTACATTCAATAAATACACACACTATGAACACTGTAGTTTATCTCTCAGTTAGAGTAACGTGGAAAGAACATGTGAGACTGCATTTAACAAACAAGGAATGTAATTTACTCAACGAAAGTTTACATGAATTAGGCAAAGGATGAACCCAGTATGAATCATTTAAAAATAATGAACAATTGAATCATCTTGATTAGCGCCACAACGTCAAATATCTACCAATTAAATCCCCATATTCTCACGGGTCACGAAGAACCAGTCTTTATTTGCCTTATTTTTTTTCTTGTTCCCTTCTCTTTTATATTTCTTGCCTCAGTGCACAAAGACAGACAATGGCAAAGATATTCAGAGCAAGTTGCTTTTAAATAAGACTATGACAGCTATATATTAAATCATCATTGCAGAAGAGATAGAAGACGGTAAACAATAATTTCCAGCTAATTCTTTCCACTGCTCAAAAGAAAGTGTAATGCTAAATGGCAGAGGAGTGAGAGTTAACCAAAGACCTCTTCCTGCTGCTCCTCAGAAGCGACTCGCGAAGGGAGATAATTGACGAGAGTGAAAGAATGGATCTCTACTCTTAAATAACAGGATTTGTGCTAACCTGAACATTAAGGTATTCGCTGCTGATGACAAAAGGAGACACAGGAGTATTTTACTCTGTCAGGAAGAGGCCACTGCAAAGTGTCTCCTATTCATCTACGGTGGGTAATTACTTCAAACCCTATATTACCATGGAAATGAGACACTACTACACTGTCAAACACTGACAAGCAAAAACAAGATGTAGAAGAACTTTTCTTCTCAAGGTGTTTAGTGGGAGAGACAAGCTGTCAAGGGTTTGCATCAGGGCTATTTTGAAAAATTAAAACTTTCTCACGATTTGGCAAAACGATTGCGACGCCACGTGTAAGAGTTTATCAGAACCACTAAGAAAATTGCCAGACTTGAAGTGTCCCTTTAAATAATAGCTAGCAGAATTATTGTCTAACTACGGATTGCCTTTTGACAGTATTTAAATGGGCAAAACTTCTCCATATTTGGCAACCGTTTATGGCTTAACACCCAAATAACGTAATGCTCCAAAATGTGTCTTCACTGATAAAATCATGAGAGATTACTTTAATAATAAATAACATATTGTCNATTCAAACAAAATGCCATAATATGCAAAAAAATTTAAATAAAATCTACACAGACCAAATACATCAAACCAAAAATGTGAAGAGAGTGAGAATTTTGTCAGAAACTAGTATAATCAAACCAACTCAATGAGCCAAAGGACAGCCAAAAACACAGGCTTTTAATAATCAAACAAATTATAGGCAACGATCAGAAACAGGTGTGAGAAATCAACCAAATTAATGATCAATATTGAGAAATAACTGATGTATTTGTGAACTTATAATTAACTAACAAGAACCAAATCAAGTGGGAAAAAAATGGTAGAACACATGCAAATCAAAACACTAAACAAAACACACAAGCCAAACAGTGACTTGAATTCCAGTCTTTCAAAGAGAATGAACGAAATCTCTGCAATTATACCTGCCAAGCCTGTACGTAATTTACAAAGTTATGTTTCACGGACAACAGAAGACAACAGTTTATTATGATCATTATTCTAATACAGAAATAATATACTCAAAGATTCTGTGTCAGACCAAATCACAATAGACTTATAGTCACATTAAAAATTCATTAAATTAAATGAAACATAATGTCCTCCAAACTCTGTGTGACCCTTTTGTAAAGTGTGTGTTTTGAGTTGTTCTCAATGGATATAGAAGTGCAGCAAATTCACTAGAGAAAGATTATATTGCTGTCAGAAATATTCAACTATTCATCCATTCGTCTATTAACTTTTGTAAAGTGTGTGTTTTGAGTTGTTCTCAATGGATATAGAAGTGCAGCAAATTCACTAGAGAAAGATTATATTGCTGTCAGAAATATTCAACTATTCATCCANAGCCTCAGATGTAACACAACCAGAATTGTTTTACACAAGATGGCCGATAACAGGATAATACATTTTAAAAAATCTGTCCTTTGTGCGGCCTTTTCGCACACATATAATGATATGAAAAGATGTGTACCAGGTGAAGGTTAAATAAAGAATTAGACGGAAAAAACACTGTGTATAATTACTGGCCCCAGTTAATTTCTGGAGCACTAATGGAAGCACACGGAAGGGTGAAATGTCTTGGTTGCATCATTTTACCAACCATATTTCCAGTGAATTTCTCAGTCTCTTTGTCAAAAACAACCCACTCTGTCCTGCCGATTGTGTCTCGTAATTATCCCTTATTGTTGATGACATTCTGCATAACATAAGTTCAAATCTGGAATGAGACAAAGCCCAGGAACTGAACCCATCAGACAGAGAGTGGTTAAATTGTGACATCACTCACACAACTGTAAGAATTTCAAAACAAATGAATAAAATTATATGAAATATTAAAATGGTGGGCGGGGGGGGACTACTCACATTGAGAACTAAACATTGTAAGTGTGCTTGGTACCACACAACCAGCTTATGGCAAATGAATGTAGCTGAATCTGGTGCAGTATGTCCACTCTAGATTGTCCCTGAACAGGGATCCAATTAAGCAGCTCTGGTTTATCCTCATCCTATCCTTTTTTCTACAGCACGAGTGAGGGGAGCAAAGGGGCCACTGTAGCAGGTTTTCTTACAGCAGGAGTGGGACAAAGGCCCACCAGCTCAAGCCTGTGATCTCAGTGTGCAAGGCTGCCATGGGCATAGAAAAATGAAAGACTGTGTGAACTGATACAGTCATCACATTATAAGCTCACTTTAGAGAAGTGATTTTTCATTTTTCGGGTTAAAATGTATTTATTCCTGGACCCATTTAATAATGGCCAATCTTAGTAAGTATGTCTTAATTCCTCAGATCATCGATGAATCTAGATGCTTTGTAGATCTAGACCAAGTTTTGGGTAGGTAGGTTGGTAGTAGCAGATAGGATGTTATGTACAAAGGTAGGTAGATAGGCAGGCATATAGGTTTGTTTGTTAATAGGTTGATAAGTGAGTTTGTCGGTGCGTGGGAATATATTTAAGTAGGACGTTACGTTGGCAAATTGTTAAATTGGAAGGTAAGAAGAAAGGCATGTCGGTAAGAAAAAAAAAATGTTAGATAGATTGGTATGTATGTAAGTAGGTTAGTTGCTTGGTAGGTTGATAGGTAGATTTGCAGGTCGATGGATATGTAGGCAAGAAAGTAGGTAGATAAATACAGTAGTTAGAATGGGACATGGGTTTATGTTTTGTTAATTTATGCACGTTTATTTAATTATTTATTTTTCATATACTGTATATATGTTTATAATAAATATACCTGTTTTCATATGAGCATTTCTGAGCATTTGTAAGGCGCTTTTCACAGTTTTAACTGTCTCAAATCGCGTTAAGTGTCTCAAAGCGCACAGAGTAGTAAGTGGTTAGTAAGTATGTGGTAATGTGGGTATGTACAAACTTAGTTTGGCAGGTGTGAGGGTAAGTGGAAACGATGGTAAGCTGGTATGTACTGTAGGTAAGTAGTAAGGTATGTAAGCTTGTAAGCTATGGTGGTACATAGATAGGTCGGAAGAGAAGTAGATCAGTAAGCAGATTGGTAGGTACAGTATGTAGGTAACTGGGTTGGTAGGTAGACAGATTAATTGGTAGGTAGATTTGTAGGTTTTGCAGTGCAAGTAACCTTGAATAGCAAACAACATTGTTGCTCAATCATTTCTACTTCAAAAAAACTAGAAGCCAGAGGAACAGCTGTTTGACCAGATGAGAGTTTAATATATCCCACATGACCTTGTATTGTATCTCTTTCTACCTCTTTTCTCTTTCTCTAAATCATTGTGATAGCTTTGTTGGCATGTTCCAAAAGAACTTGTGGTGGAAATGCCATTGCAAATGAACTTCTAAACAAATGTTCAGGAGGAGCCTGTCCACCTAATCCTGTCATTCATAATCAGGAGAGTACATGAGCAGACGCTCGTCCCTGAGACAACTCTTCCAGCATCCCGCCACCTCCCCTACACCGCCGCTATTCTAATATCCATTAAGTACTTACTCATTAATTAAATGGTCCAGGAGAAGCTTTAGGGCTCAAGCGGAATCTTATGCTGAAGCCTCTCTGTTACATAAAGTAAGCCAAATCTGTTTACTCACATCACATGAGGATTATGGGGAAAGACTTACTTGTGAATTATTTCAAAATAAAACTGCCAACACCTTTGTCTTTGTTTTTTAAAAACAAAAATAAAATCAAGGGGATCTCAATTTGTTGAGATGTTTGACATTTTAATAATGATTAATTTATTTAATAATGATTGGTTGTAATTGGCCAATCTAAGCAATAGAGTATCATATCAGTATATATGACTATCAGTTTAGAAATCGTATTAGATCAGGAAATGTTTCCAATTAGACAATTCTAGTGTTTTCTCTGTGTTCTCACACTAAGGAAATGTACCAGAGTTTATTTGAGACCAGACAGTTGGGGACTCCTTCAGTTGGGGTCAGTGTTTTGCCACCAGAGTTCCAGTGCTGTATTCACATTTTAATGATCCTGACCAAAGTATCTTCAATATTTTCAAGGAGAAAGGTGGATTTTATTTTCACCCCAAGAAGAAATTGTGTGCTTTGCTGCAAGTTAGGTTAAAGTTATGGCGTGAATATGTGAAAGGTTGCTGTGGTCTTTTGTCTTCTATGTGATTAGGCAAAGGACCAAGCCGTGACTTTGAAAAGGAAATCCAAGCAAGAAGATGCACAAAACCATGTCTGTCTAACTATTCTAGTCTCACCTTGAGCAAGGTCCACACAGACCATGTCCCAGCATGTTTTCCTGACAAACGAACAGAGGTTCTACAGTCTCTCCCTTTGCCATGCCACCACAAACACGAGCTGTCCACACATCACTCATTAACCTGCCCCGCACATCAGTCTCCATTAAAAATAACCCACCCTGACAGCCTTGGTAAGGACGATCACCTTTCGGTCCCTTTCTCCGCCACCTCTCTTTTCATTAAGCCTGTTTTGGAGAGTGCTGTGGTATCTACACCATAACTAAGGCTGTTAGCATCTGTTTTACTCCAAGCAAAGTCAAAAGGTGCAGGGCTTTGAGGAGCAACCCCCTCTCCCGCAAGGATTCCCTCCCTGGCACCCCAACTCCCCTCCCTCTCTTCCTATTACTTTGCATACCCAGAAATGTCACCTTACTCCAGCAAGCTGTTACCATGCTGCCTCCATGCCAAAACAGCCAGCCTCAAAGGACACTGATGGATCCTGCATTTTTCAGTGATGGCTCTTAAAAGGCATTAGACGCCCGAGGCACCTCAGGCTTGGGCAACAAAAGAAGATGTGATATAATGGTGCTGGAACGAAGGACTGTGCCTCAAAGTCAAACCCAGCATGTGACACGGAGGGAGAATTGGAAGGGTTGGAGAAAAAATGACTCCTGACTGCTGATATTTTGGCTGCGTCCGTGAGCTGGTTTGGACAATCGAACAAACACAAGCACTTGTTGTGGAGCACATAAGGAGATTGTGCTGGTTCATGTCTGGAAAATGTTTACCCAAACTTTTTCAAGGCTGCATAAAAGGCATACTCAAACCCAAATGTCTCTGATTGCTTTTAAATCAAATAATTACGCAAGCCAGTAGACAGTATCAGGAGTGTTGTGTGACAGAAGAGTGTCAGCAAGACTCAAAGGAACGGTGTACAAGACAGTGGTGTGATCAGCTCTGCTCCATGGGCAAGAGACAGTGGCAGTGAGAAAGAGA
>SOMO01000144.1:46706-59154 GCA_028128575.1 Paedocypris carbunculus
TCTCTTGTGGTGTTTTCCTCCTCATTTGCTGACAGGATGCAGCCTTCATTTTGGACTTCATTCGAAGTCCTCGCTCATCCTACATCTCTCACTCTCAGGTCAGTCACTGTCTGTTAGACGGCCGAAAGCGTTTGTGTGTGTCTCTTCTCTTTTCTAACTCTCACCGGGTTTAAAATCCCAGGACTGGAACCGATCCATCTGTTTCGTTGCATCAGTGCTGGTGAACTATCATTTCTGTTTGTCTTGTAGTCAATTTTCAATTTTAACATCTTTTAATCCCTGTTGAAGAAGCTTTTATTTGGCTAGTAATGGCATGCCTAATTTAATTCAATCTCCATTTGTCCTTGTTAGTCACAAGTAGCTAATCGTGGATCATTAGCCTGACTATATGTAGCCGTCTATTAGCCAACTTATGGCCACAAGCAGATGGGGAAACAAATCTGGCGATGAAATCTGTTAACATTGGCGCAATTAATAGTTTTTGATCTACAACGTTTTTATTACGTTGTGGTTTGTTTCATCTAAAACGTTTAGCATGTTTGCTACTTACACACCACTGATACTTACACACCAATTCTGACATTACAGCTCTGCAGTTTTGATTTCATTTTTTTCCCCGCAAATGTTGAATATATTAATATTTAATAATATTGGCAAAAATGGCATTCTCTCTGGATTTCTCAGCTGCCGACTGAACAACTTCCAGCCAATTCGGCCGAGAGCGGACTGGCCAGCAAAATCACAAGCCAACCCGTCGACAGAACCAGTGCAGCATCCCAGTCCATCGGGGAGTCGACACCAGGTGCTGGTTCGGATGCAGGGTAGGAAAACCACTATCCATTCAAACCACATCTTTGGGAGTTTTTCCCCAGAGACATGCTGTGTTTATCTTGCAGTGGGCCGTTGGTGTCCAATGGATTGAGTCTTTCCTCGTCCTCAACACTAATGGAGATCCTAGAAGCCATTAAGCATCCCACGTGAGACCCTCGGCGTCTTTCATTATTAATCAGTAGTTTATTATGTCACCCGTGTGTGAGAAATTGACGTTCTGTGCTCGCAGCACTGGAGTGCAGCTTCTCCCGGAGCAGCGAGGTCTGCCGCCCAACTGCTTTGTCAGCGCTGAGGTTGTGCATTGGCTGGTTAGCACTGTGGAGAACGTAGCAACACAAGGCATTGCTGTAGAAATCATGCAGGTACCGTCTACGGCAGTGACTGGTTTGGTGTTTGTGTTGAACGATTTGTCCTCGGTGCTCTTGTAGAAGATGCTGGAAGAAGGACTGATTACTCATTCTTCAGGGGATGCCATGCGGACCTTTGTTTATGGCTTTTATCTCTACCGGATTGTTGACAAAGAAAGTGATAAGGGTGAGAGACAAAGCTTTTCCCCTAACGCTCTCAAATATGCTGACAAACTGCACAGCCACAAAAGCCTTTTGGTTTCACGTTTTAGTTGATTATTCAAATGCGTTCACATCTGTTTGGCTCAGGTGGATTCACAGTAGAACCAATCAGTCTTGCTCTGATTCCAAGCATTTTGATTGGTTCAGTTTGCTTGAGGTGGGAATGGATAACACACACACACACACAAATAAATAAATCCTACCTTTTGAAATTGTACCATGAAGTCTGGATCATTTTGGCCCAATTAACTAGCTTTCTGGATTAAGCGACATGTCCTGTGTTCTACTCAATAAGGTCAAAATAAAGATCACAATTTACTTAAGAGAATAATTCCTTTCATTCGTGTTTTTGTTTTATTATTTGTACATTGTTTACACTGACTGTACTGATTACAGATCAGCCATATCCAATCCAGAACAGGAAACTGTTATTCTGCTGAAGCTTTACAGTATACGGCAATTTTGTTTTATGATTCATTTTTGTCTCTCACGTTATGTCCCAATTAGTTGGAATTTTGTCCCATAAAAGCAATAGGTTCACGTTTAGGCCGTCGCACATTTTCTGGAATCTACTGTATAATTACGGAAAGAAATGACCTTGTCATTGTACAGTAACAAAAGAAGGTTCCAGAGACTTTGTGCTCTTCTGAGGCTCTCATTCATTCATACTTACAGACCACACTTGTTTTTCAGCCCCTACAGCTCCGCTTCCCCCCACTGGAGCCACGGTGTGGTCTGCTGCAGCTTTGGAGGACTTTGCCCTGTTCCAGAGGAAGTGGTTTGAAGTGGCCTTTGTGCTTGAAGAACGTCGGCCCTGTGATTTGCCTGCCTTCCTACTTCCTTGGCTGCCCAGTCGGCCAGCCTCTTACGCAAGTAGGCATAGCTCCTTCAGCCGCAGCTTCGGAGGACGCAGCCAGGCCGCTGCACTGCTAGGTACACACAGCCGACTCAGACCTCATATTAATGATGCCCCCCCCTCCCCTTAGATAGCATGTCACACCCCATAAATGAGTGAACCAGTCATACAAAGTCAAATCCCAAAGACCATTTCAGTGCCATCAACCAAACACCCAGAAGCCATTGCTTAAAAAAGTGATAATTAAACCGGTACAAAACACCCACAGCTTAACTAACATCTGCATTTTCAATGAACAGTCACTGAGCTACTACCACATTCTCTCAGTGATCTATACATGAGAACTAACTTTACTAGTGTAAATCTGGGCTACAAGGTTTGAGAAAATCGTACTGCGATTTTTGCGGTATAAATTGCAAGACGTTGTTTTACAGATGAGGAAAAATTAAAATGAAAGTCTCATCGATGGTAGAATTTAAAGAAATAATTGAAATAGAATATAGAAATTTCTATTGTAGATAGATTTGTACTATATGTAGATTCTTTCAATTTTCCCTCACGTTTTTTTTTTTTTTTTTTTTTTAAACAATCTGTATGTGCGCAAGATTCACTTCTGGTTTTTAACGTTTATGACTGTTGCAGGAAAGCCTTCAACATGCAAAATCCTTTGACCTAAACCTCGTCCAATCTGTGATCAGAATCAGTTTGACAGATTCTGTTTTCTGTTGGAGTTTTGTGTCAAAACCAAAACGAATACGATTTAAACTCGATATGAATACGATATGAAATGATCAAAGTTGCAGTATGATTGCTCATCCAGCCCTGCAAATCTAATTCTTTTGACTTTGTATGACGACCCCTTGCCATGATGGCACGCGTCCCTTTCTATCTTCTGTAGACACACCGGCCAAATAATCCTGATGACCAACTGAATCACATGTAGACAGTTGATGTGTTGCAGTGCTGCTCATTTCACAGTTCCGATGATGCCGGACTTTCTTGCATCTGACCAATCAGGGTGCAAATTGCTTCTGCCAGTTGGAACTGCTCCAATCAGAGTGACCGCCTCAATGTTCCAATGCACCAATCAAAGCAGGGCTGTAATGATGTCTCGCAGCAGTTGTGCTTGCTGTGCTGTAGTAGTGGCTGTGGTCCAGTAGTGCTGTGGTATGGGTTCTTCCTGCTCTCCTCCATTTGTTCTGTGGCTTCTGGTTGATTGATGCTCCTGCATTCTTCTCAAACTGGTGCAAACCCTGCGGATTTCGCCTGCTGTTCTGTTGCACTCTGGTTTCCTGTCATCCGTCACATGTGCTCTGGCTCTCGCTTTTTCTGGTCGTGGCCATGTGTCATTTTAGCTCCAGTCTGACATCACAATAACTTCCATATACGTAATTGTTATTGCACTCACTTCTATCTCTTCTTCATTTCAAACTCATTGACCTTCAGTGGTGTCTGGATTTGACTGTTTTTGGCGGTTTTGTCGCTCTGGTTTTTGCCCTCTTCTCAGCTGCCACCGTTCCTGATCAAAAAACAGTAACCTTGGATGTAGACGTGAATAACCGCAGCGATCGGACGGAGTGGTGCAGTTGCTATTACCATGGCAACTTCGCACTCAATGCAGCTTTTGAAATCAAGCTGCACTGGATGGCCGTCACTGCAGCTGTTCTCTTTGAAATGGTAAAACCTTTGACCATTCTGATTTGATGAGATCCTAATTTCAGATACTTCTGAAGTTGTCTTGGTCACCGGATTGTGCTTTTTTTTCCTCTCCCTAGGTTCAAGGCTGGCACAGGAAGGCTGCATCTTGTGGGTTCCTGCTCGTGCCCGTGCTGGAGATGCCCTTTGCTCTGCCCTCATACCTGTATGGTGACCCTCTCCGCGCCCAGCTGTTTATTCCTCTTAACATCCAGTGTCTGCTGAAGGAGGGCTGTGATAACCTGTTTGACGGTGAGGGCAGAACAGTCCACATCTATAGAATAGGAGGACAATCTTTATGCAGATAAATTTGCACATTATGGTCAGAAACTTAGGACTGGATGTCACATTTTGGGGAAATGGACCCCCACCATCAAATCCGCACTGTGCCACTCGTAACCCATCCCGTTTTCATTTTCCCCCTAAAATTGACTTTTTAACAATAATAATCATAAATAATATGTTTAAACCTGTCATATGAACATTGTGTTGCTCTTTTAGGATTTGAGCCAGAAACATACTTGGACAGGATGCAGTTATTCCAGGAAGCCATTCTGTACAGGTGAGGACAACATCAAACATGTATGATGTTGCTTTTGTGGTGCAGTGAGATTTTTGCTCAAGCTTAAAACTTTTCCTTTTGCTTTGAAGATTCGGTTTCGTTCAAGACAAGTTCTCAGCATCTGCGTTTAACTTTCCATCCGAGAACAAACCTCAGTACATCCACATAACTGGTACTGTATGCGTCTGATTCTAGATTGAAGTGTTTGGTTCTAGTTTGTGTTTCCTAATTTTTTCTCTTCTGTTCTTGTGTGTTTCTCCAGGGACTGTTTTTCTCCAGCTGCCTTACTCAAAACGGAAGTACAACAGTGGACAGCGCCGGCGCCGTAACTCCACCACCTCAGCCAATCAGAGCCTGTTTGGTTCTGAGGAGCGAGTGGGATACAACTGGGCCTATAATACCATGTTGACCAAAGCTTGGAGGACTGGGGTACTGGGGGACGAGAAACTGGCAGACCGCCTGCTGCGTGATTTCACTAGCTTTTGTGCCAACACGGATAATCGACTTCAGAACTTCTGGGACAGTTGTGTGGAGAAAATGAACGCCAGTGCTCCATGACAGAGGCGGAAGGAACGATGCTGAAATGTTCAGCTCATTGTTAACAACAGAACAGCAAATCACTGGAGATTTTCAATTGCTCAGATTATTCGCTATTAATAATGGAAATTAATTTAATTATTGTAGAATTCTTTTTTATAGAGATTTCAGTTTTTTCAATCATTATTTCAATGCATTTAAAGATTGCCTTTTGACAAACTAGGACTAGTTTCCATCTAATTTCTGACACAAAATTGTGACATTGTAAATATAATAGTGTGTTGTATGTTACATACGTACATTACATTTACATGCATTTGGCAAAACATATTTTAACAGCTCCTGTTTGAAAAGTATGATAAAAAGGGTTACACTGATCCAGTTCATCCCCAGTTTAGATGCTGCAACTTGCATGTCTTCAGAAATAATTCACACAACAGCAAGTGCATAGAACGACCTTATTATAACTTTATGGTCCAAATGCAAAAGCATTTGCACGCTGTAGTCTTAATGCTATTAATGCAATAATTGTTATGGAGCCACGGTACGTCCCATGTTTTCTCGTTATGTTGTGGACACAGCGCTATCGCTTTATTTGAATGCGGAAGAGTCTCTCGAGGAGCGCATGCGCGTTGCCGTGCTGCATCGAACAATGCAGCAAACCCCACTGCGCACGCGCGCGCATGCAGGGGTACGACTATATTTAGAAAGTGACGTCATCCTGAAATAGCGGGTGCGCGCACCTTCCTCCACCTCCCCCTCCACCCTGTTCGTCAGGATTGACAGGACGCTTGAAGAAGCAGCCGTCAAGCCGAACGAAAAATAAAGGTCGGCCGATAGTCGTCTGACATAGGGCTGGGAGGGGAAACTAAACCAATTTGACCGATTTTTCACCAAATTCCAGATCTTCAGCTTTGGCTCGCCGTTCCGCCCTCACGTGCGCGACTGCTCCAGATCCTGCTCGCGCCTGTGTTCCGACCTGCGCGCGCGCTCTGACACCACTGTGTTCCGCCGTCAAACTACCAGTCCCGGGTGCGAACCGACAGCCTTTTAGCAGAGAGGATGGCTGACAGGGAACAACTGATCCAAAGAGCCCGTCTGGCGGAGCAGGCAGAGCGCTATGATGACATGGCCTCATCGATGAAGCTGGTGAGTGTCTCAGACCGGAGAAGCGTTTTCCGCGGTTGGTTCATGTACCGATCGCGGTAGAATGAGATTGTCAGAACAACTCTGAACGTGCGATTTATCTCAACGCAATTGCGCGGCGCTTTTTCGCCTTTGTCACGAGGCGCATCTCTTTGTTTTGTATAAAGTATCTGTAATGAAGGCGATAGCTGACGGAGAACTACAGATGTTCAGTTTCTTTTCGAAATCCGCTGTGACTTGTCGCTTTTTTACCTGAAGCCCCAAAGAAGATGCTTGGCAGCGTGACAGATCCAGTCTCCATCACTTCCACTACGAGGGAAGCGGGTGCGACAAAAGTAACGGTGACTGACAGGTTCCGCCAATGAAAACGAACAAAGAAACATAGGGGTTTAAAAAGCGATGCGAATATATGAAATATTTATTCCTTCGTTTGCTGTTTTTTTCATGTATTGTTCATTCTATTTTTTTATTTCAAATTTGCATCACACGCCGTTCTGGCTTTTAACGACACGATAGGAGACAAACGAGAGGTGAATGACGAGAAGAATTGTGAGAAATGAAAAGAACGGTGAAATCTGTGTTGAAATGGACTAGAATTGTCGAAGCCGAGCATCAGTGGTCCTCGAGATGAAGATGGGCGGCGCGAAGACATCCGCGTCCTTTGTGCCTCAGTGTCTGACAAGATCAGAAACCAACAATAGAATCCGAATCAGACATTATTCCTTCGATTTAATCAAGTGAAAACCTGTTTACCCGGCGATGTTGGTGACCGTTTTACTGTAGTAAACGTGACTGACAGTGGCAGTGCAGCATCTGTCCGGCTTGCCAGCACAAACGGCAGAAAATCAGTCAGTCATTGTGTGCTAAGAAAAACAGCGGCTAAGGTATAAAAACCGTTTCACGAGTCGAAATATCACAGGAACGGCTTTTTATTTTTCAAGGTCATTTCTATACCATGCACTTTGGCTGACATTGTCACATCCATTGCAGGGTTTTTGTTCCTGAGAATATCCCTGGAAGGTCGAGGAAAAAAGCTGAATATATTAACGTCACGTGTATATACG
The DNA here is from genome assembly GCA_028128575.1 of Paedocypris carbunculus. Classification (NCBI taxonomy): domain Eukaryota; kingdom Metazoa; phylum Chordata; class Actinopteri; order Cypriniformes; genus Paedocypris; species Paedocypris carbunculus. The sequence goes on from SOMO01000144.1 coordinate 53,967, forward strand.
CGCAATTCTAAAGTGGTAATCGTTTTATTCAGTAGGTTTTATGTTGATTTACAAAAGGCTGGCATCTTGACCTTTATGACCTTTCAGCAAAGTACCAGGTGAATTATTAATTGGAAACGAAAGCTTGTCCATACAAGTGCTGGCAATAACACTCATTGGATTTGTTGACCCTAAAAATACATTCATGAAAATGCATTTCTTGCCTTTCTGCTCCATCAGGTCACAGAGTTGAACGAGCCATTGTCCAATGAAGATCGCAATCTGCTTTCGGTGGCCTACAAGAATGTGGTGGGAGCCCGCCGGTCATCTTGGCGTGTAATATCCAGCATAGAGCAGAAGACTGCGACGGATGGAAATGAGAAGAAGCTGGAGCTGGTGCGGGTCTACAGAGAGACCATAGAGAAAGAGCTGGAATCGGTGTGCCAAGATGTTCTCACCCTGCTGGACCAGTACCTCATCAAGAACTGTGAAGAGTCCCAGGTGGAGAGCAAGGTGTTCTACCTGAAGATGAAGGGCGACTACTTCCGATACCTGGCTGAGGTGGCCACTGGTGAGAAGAGAGGTTCCGCCGTGGAATCTTCTGAAGGTGCCTACAAGGAGGCGTTTGAAATTAGCAAGGGCATGCCCGCCACCCATCCCATCCGCCTGGGCCTGGCACTTAACTTTTCCGTCTTCTACTACGAGATCCAAAACGCGCCCGAGCAGGCCTGCCAGCTCGCCAAGGAAGCCTTTGATGATGCCATCGGCCACCTGGACAATCTGAATGAAGACTCCTATAAGGACTCCACGCTCATCATGCAGCTCCTGAGGGACAACCTTACCTTGTGGACCAGCGACCAGCAGGACAGCGAAGGAGGAGATGCGAATAACTGAAAGACAAGCCTCATCGACTCTCATCACTAGCTAGTAGCACCACCTGTCCTTTCAACAAGTCTTCTTCATCTCTCTGCTTATTTATTCTCTCGTTCCCCCATCTTTCCTGTCTCTTTGTGACACCTAAATGCTCTTCTTTGGTTCCTCAGGGCAAACCTTTACAATCCTCTCCTCCCCAGACCCGTTTTGCTTCTTTCCCACCTGCAGGATGCTGTGGAGAACATCTCTGATGGCACCAGCACTGTTTCGGTGGAAAAGATGTGGTTGTGTTTTGCTTTGTAAGCTCCTTGTAAGTTCTTCTCCTCTGTGTATTTTTCTCTACACGCCTCCCTCCTTTCTCCCCATATATCGATAGCCTACTGGACTCTGCGTGGCATTTATGTAGTGTGTGACTCGATCTTTGTAGAGACTCTTACAGGATGAGATCTTCAGTATGTGGCACCATATAGTGCTGATGTTCCACCTGAGTGCTTTACTCCTCACTCTGTACCTCCATCCATGCTTAGAGCTGTACGTCTGTGGTTCCCCAAGCTTCCCCGAACGCCCTGCTAGACCTGTGAATTGTGTATGTCTGCCGATCTCACACCGGTACGTTGTCATCACGATGTCGAAGGCATGTGTTTTGAGATACGAGTCTTTTGATTAGCATTACGTATGCAAGGTTACGACCGAATGACATTAAAGACGTCGCTCACCATTGGAGCTCTTACAATTCACTCACATTTTTGCTTTACAGTGTTATACTATGGTATGCTATTACATAACATATAATAGTCGAAGAACCAGAGATGATTGCACACACACACACACACACACACACTATATCTAGCTTTTGATGATATAGGCATTTCCTTACAAAGAGTTCTGGTTGGTTAACAATTCATGAGTTTACGATAAGTGTATTATGTAAAATACAGCAATAAATACAAGAAAAAAACAATGGAAAGTGATCTGCAGCTCCTCGAAAATGAGCTGCAGTACAGTAGCTTCCCACTTGAATAATTTGAATCTACGGAGTTTGTGCGTACTTAAGACTGGCCACGCCCACACTTTAAATAAACTAACTTCAAGGGTCTTAGTGAGTCTCAATGCTGCAAAATCATCTCACAGTTCCACAAAACATCAGCTTCCAGTCAGAGCGACGGATCAGAAAAGAACAACTGCTTTATAACTGGGATTAAATATTTTGAAAAGTTTTAGGCCCAAAGTCTCTCTCAAAGCCAAGCGCAAAAGAAGTTGAAGCCGACGCGATACGTAACACGTTTAAATAATACATACCCAGAATTTTACGGAAAAATAAAGAAATAAAACATGCTAAATTCTTGTTTCCAACATGGCTTGCAAGAGCGCTAGAGGTAAGTGTGTGTAATTTTAAAGCAAAATTTTTTAAGGTTTCTTTGCTTCTAGTCTGTTTCGACACTTGCAACAAGTTAGATTTAAATACTACCATTAACCAGCCTGTTAAAAGCAACTTGTTTTCAAGTCAAACCAACAGAGAGCAGGAAGTCTGAACAGTACGTTTATGATTTACAGTAAAGTGCATTTTGCAATTTCACTTATTTGTGGATTTCCAACTTGAAACTCAACATCTTTGATTTACGATTCCCCCTGATTCTCTGCAGAAATGACATGGTAAAACCATAATTCTCCCATCAGTTTCACTCACAAACGTGGCTTCTGCTGCTGACGTGTCTCCACTGATTGTTGTTCTTTCTCAATCAAAGTGCCACGTGACAAGAATTAATTAATAGAATTACGATTAATCGACTAAAACGCGGCATCTAAGGGGGAGGTTTACGAATATCACGTAAATCATTCTTCACGGAAAGCACTGGAACATCTACTGTGAGAATATACAAAATCTGCAAATATGTGCGAAAAGGAATTATTAGAAAGATCAATGCATGTTCATTAAAAAAAAAGGCCAAAATTAATTCAAGTTGTGCTTTCTTGGCAATGCACACAACGTCTTCTTATCTTACTGATAAAGCTCAAGCCCTTTGACCACAAACAAACATCACCCCACATTAATTGCGATCTAATAAAGGTATAATTGGGTAATAAAAACAACAAGTTCTGATGGTCTTTAAGGTTTTGCCATAAGATAAAATGATATTGATTATGATGAATAAGTAAATATTGAACACCTTCGTCGAACAGATTGTGCTAAACTGAACTGATTAATGATTTTATAAATGATCAAAGAAAAAATACATGTGATTAAATGATTTTACTGCCTTTTAACAAATTTTACATTAGTCAGCAAAGTCACGACTTGCAATAAATATTCATCATGGTTTTCTTCAGTGTACAAAAACATTAGGCCCATGTTCAGAAAACTCTTGGGAAACTCTCTCCAGTGAACTTCCAATCTTCCAGAAAAGAAGGAACGTTTTCCTCATTTAATATTAGGTTAGGACTGTTATTTAATTATTTATAATTTTTTTTTTTTAATTTATTTCACAACTTATTTAAACTGATAAAACTTTGAAGTGAAGTGTGTGGGTTTGACTTTTTTGGACCAGTGAATAGTAAAACGAGGGTTTGTTTGGCCTTATAAACGGCGTATCCAAGCGGTTATCAGTCCTGTAGCTGCCATTCAGCAGCGTAGTGTCTTGCTGTATGCTTTCCGATAACACGCTGGTTTCTTATCAAACACTGATGTCATGAATTCCCGCCAACCCCTTTGCTGCAGGTGATGTGTTTGATAAAAAAAAAAAGTTTTATTTTGATTCACAGTGAACCAATCAAACTCTCTCTGGCGAGTGGATCATTAACACTTCCTTTCCTGGTACACAATGCTTTCACAGCTCTGGAGTGCAAACACTTTTATAATTAACCCCGAGAAGGTCACACCCATCAGACGTGCAGGTATAAGGGGCAGGTGCAGGGGGCCGCGGTCACACCCGCCGGGAAACACCTGAGAAGCGGTGGTCCACTGGCCACTCAACATGGGCTCCGATTATTTTGGGTTTTCGTACCTTCGCTCCGAGGGCAGAAGAAACGTCACTATAGCCATTAACAACCCTGCGGACATCTCTGTGATTGTGCTGTATTTTTTGGTGGTTCTTGCGGTGGGAATATGGGTAAGCGGCTGATTTGACACCTAATTGTCATGTTTTTATTAAATTCAACTAGTTTATAAAGGCTTTGTGTTAGAAATCTTCTGCCTATACTGTTCAGAGACTCTTACGCAATCAAACATTTTGCTTAAGGTGTCATATGCATGTTCTGAACACCAAAAAGAAGGGTTTGTTTACGTGCATTTTTTGACAAGTAGAAAGTCTCGCAATTCTTAAAAATGCAATTGTAGAAACTAATTCATGGCTTGCTTTTTAAGGCAATGGTCCGGACCAACCGTTCCACGGTGGGAGGCTTTTTCCTGGCGGGCCGAAGTATGGTGTGGTGGCCGGTAAGACACAAAGAACAACCGATTTTGTATTAATTGCGCTAAAAAAGGCTTTTATGATGTTGCTGTAACAGCCATAAACATGAAGACTGATTATGTTTCTATCAAAATGACAACCGTGATAGGCATTTTGCTTTATCACCCGCCCGGCCTGATAATGACCTTTCTTTCCTGTCTATTTCAGATCTCATGACAGGGCGAATAAAACTTTTTATGGCGCTATTATGCGCCGATGCTAAATGCTACCCATAATTCCTTTTAGCTCAATCTGCTTCTTTACTCAAGCTTGAGAGAAAACAGCAATTTTATTGAGCGGCCAGTTTATGTCAAAATGTTATCCTTGTTGTTTGTTCTTACAAAGTTCATTCTGGTTGGAATGACACCTCTGGTTGTGCAAAAGAGGCTGTTTTTACGTCTTATCACTTTGCTGATTGTAATAGCAGATATATAGTCAAACAGTAGACAGAGTTAATATCACCTGAAGCGAGACTCTTCTAATGTGTTACACAGTCGGTTCTTCTCATCTTACACACGTGTCACTCTTCTTCCTCCAAGGGCCGTCAAACTAATGATTATTTTTCAATCGGCTCGTCCCTCTTTTTTTTTAGATTGGCGCGTCGCTCTTCGCCAGTAACATTGGCAGTGGACATTTCGTTGGAATTGCAGGAACTGGAGCGGCCGCTGGTATCGCCATCGGAGGCTTTGAGTGGAATGTATGTTTTTGTTCTAAATGTACTAATTTGAATGCATGTGTGAAATATCTACGTACATCAACATCTACATTGAGAAAATATTCAGAGATGATTGCAAAAGTCTAAGATAATAGGATGGATAGACGGATGAACAGACGGACAGACAGACAGACAGACAGACAGACAGACAGACAGACAGACAGACAGACAGACA
>SOMO01000144.1:95570-118368 GCA_028128575.1 Paedocypris carbunculus
AATAAGATGTGAAAGCAGATATTATGACTATTCTATACAACATTTTGTATCTTAAACAATTTTACATATTGTAGAAAATAACTTAATATATGTACATATATCTTACATTATACATACTTGTGTAACTGCAATAATAAGTATTAGTCGTAACAATTTTTATTTACTATTTATTATTTGCAAAGTGTGCACCAGATGGCACTGACCTTCTGTTTTTTCTTCCGGCATGACTGTGTGGCACAGTGCCAGCAGACGGAAGAAGCTCTGGACTCCTGGAGAACCAACCTTCACCGCCTCCACCAGCTGGTGGTCGTGAAAGAAGAACTTCGGATCAGCAAGTTTGTTCCAGGAGAAATCGACCTTCTCCGTCTTCTATACATAAAAAAGGTCCAAGGAAAGAATGAGGGAGAAACAAAGATTTTAGCCCCAGATGTTATCGTTGTCGACCAGAGAATGAGTTTTGTAGTTTCCTTAACACACTTTGACCTTTAAAAGCCATAAAAGTCCTTTACAGTATACGGCACTAAATGTTGCTCTAATAATCTCTAACCTCTGTGATTTCCACCCTTTGCCCTGAGAAGTCCACAACGTCGCCTGAAGAAAACAAAATCAACATCTGTAACTTCAAAAGCCTTGTATTCCCATCTTGAGGACTCACCAAACGATTTCCCATTGATGGAGCATCGATTAAAGGTCATGATGTTTTGAGTCAAGGTTCCGGTTTTATCGGAGAAGATGTATTTGATCTGACCCAGCTCTTCGTTGAGAGTGGTCGTCCGGGCCTGGGCTGGTGTGTCACTTTTAACATGGTACATTTTGCGGTCCCAGTCGATGAAATAGCTGTTCCCCAAGCGAAGAATCTCTACACTGCAAGGAGACAAGCAAATCTATGAAACAAACATCTTCGAAAATTCGTTTCGACTCCGTGTGTGTAAGATCTGACCTGACATAGAGAGAGATGGGCACAACAGTGTTGAGGATGATGACGTAGGACCAGAAGGTGAGAAATGCTGACAGAGCTGCATTCGTCCCATCAGGCCGTGGGAGAAAGGCGATGAAGTAATTCCCTTCCTGGTACTCCCAAATCCCATTGCCAATGGACAGGATGGTGCACATGAAGGCCAGGAAGCCGAAAATCTAGCAACCACAACATTTAGTTGTAAAAGTGATAGCTTCTTCATCACTTAACCTAAATGTGTCGACTCACAAACAACACCAGGACGTTCATGAGATGATCGATGCTGGTTCTCTTGAAGACGGACTTTCCTGAGTTCTGCATAAGTTTGGTGTCTGGACCTAAATTCAGATCACGCGGTTGAACTTTGCAATCCTTAGCCAGTCAAGGACACTTAATTGAGAAAGAGAAAAATTGCGCACCTCCAAAGACAACCAGGCCGAAGCACCACTCTGTGTTTCTGAGTGTACATCCCCTCAGCAGGATCCTCTCATTATCCAGAGGAAGCAGCTCTTCTCCAACCTTCAAGGTTCCCGTGAACTTATCCAGACGATTGTTGGGAGGCTCACAGTGAACCTCGCCTGAAATAGCAGAACATTTACTACAAGTGAAGAAAGATGATGAAATCAGAATGAGAATTGTGGGCAGCTTGCATCATTACATTTCCAAACACCACCCTATTTGAGTTTCTTAATTGTTGCATTACCCCATGTTTAGAAAACGTAACATTTCTGAAGCCACACACTAAATACAGTTTAAAGGTTCAGTTGCTCTATGTTTTTTTTCCAAGACACAACATCACTTCTACGAAGTTGAAGATAGATACACAAAAATCGTAGAGGGATCTGGCTGACCTTTGAATGCTGCTAGTCTGTGGATGTCATTGCCCAGGTCGCCTGTGATGGTCAGAGCCTGTTTTACCTTCAGGTTCGTCTCCCTGTGATAAGAATGACAGCACTGATACACTTTCCTAACAGAACTCATCGAGGTTTGCTTTCTGGACCACTGACCCGTCCAGCTCTGCCGTCTCGATGTAGATCAGATTTAGAGGCTCACTGCTGGAGAGCAGCAACAGATCAGCCTGGTAAAAAAGAACTTTATTAGATGAATACGTACAAATCTATGTTTATCTAAAAAGCAATGTTCTTGTACATCCACTAGCTTAAAATGAAATAGTTAGTGACATCTCAATCTGATGTTCAGTATCAAGAACGATATCACAATAACTTGGCAGATAGGAAATAGGATGTCAGTAGCTGATATCAGTTTCAAGTTTTTAATCGATATTCCTACAGTATAAGCCACAGACTTCCTGTGTTTAAAGTAAAACATATTGGATACTTGTTATTGCACTGCATTTGAAGTGTCTGAAATGCAAAACACAGTGTTTGAAATTGGGAAATACTGTAAATCTAAATAGAAACGCTGACGCCAAACAACTCTAGTCATATTCATTAAATCAGACGCTACAGTAAAGTGTGATCATCGAGACAGATCAGATCATCAGTGGATCACAGTATTACTGAAGCTGTTATATACAGTACAATGTTGTGTGTGTGTGTGTGTGTGTGTGTGTGTGTGTGTGTGTGTGTGTGTGTGTGTGAGAGAGTGTGTGTGTGAGAGAGTGTGAGAGAGAGTGCTAAATTAGAGCCAAGTATTAGATAGGGCTAAATTTGTGTGTTTGGGAATCTAAACAACGTGATCGTAATTTTCCTAGAAATGTACGTATTTGCAAATAAACAGTTTATTTCAGCTTGGTCTTAGAATATACTTACCGTGACAAACTCATTGTTTTCCAACTTGATGATATCCCCCACTTGAACGTTCATCCATTTCTCCGTCCTCAGCCTGTTCCAGAAACGAAACACCAATTATGGATTTTACTTTATGGTTTGTTTTAATAATGGTAATTGGAAATGGTTCTAAAAATGGTATTTCAGCTAGATACTTACTCTCCATCGATAAGCACGTCTACTTTTCGGTTGTTGACGTGCTTGTCGTTTTTGTGTCTGGTCTGTGAGAGCATGAGGAACAGTGGAATCACAGGATGTTGGTGATCATTAGTAAAAAAACTCACAATGTCGTCGGAGAGATCTTTGACCAGGGTGATGGACAGCACCAGCAGCAGAGGAACCACGGTGGTGAACCATGAGAGAGACGAGATCTGAGGAATCAGCTGCACCACACAAACAGAAAGATCACCAACCACCCTCTTCCTCAAGCACTTACAGTATTTACTTACTTTTTAATATTAGAGGAAGACGATTTATCGGTTTAGGAGGAATTTATGACATTTTAGGATAAAACTTCAAGATAAGATTATCTTACTATCCATCAACAAAAACATTGATCTACCCATCAATCCCTCCATCTAATTATACATGTATAAATCATTATATCCATCCACAAATCCATCTATCCAGTTATCCAACAGTCCATTTTTATACACATCAATTCACCCATCATTCTACACATATATCCATTTATCCATATAATAAATATCCATCCCTCTACAAATCCATACAGTATATCCATCCTTCTATCCAATAATATTTCTATACTTTGATCTCTCCAAGTATCATTCCGTAGTCTATGTATATTCAATCTTTTCATCTATCCATCTAAATACGTATTCATCCTTCTACCCATTGATCAATTTTCACAAAACATCACAAAAAGTGAAATATACATTGTAAACATGTCAACACGTTTCGTTCCATAGTAATAGTCATGCTTGTGTTTCATATTGTCTACCTGCAGGATGAGGAGAAAGACGAAGTACGCGTTGGCCAGTCTCTGAAACTGCTCGAACAGGTTGAGAGGAAGGAAGGTGAAGACGTTGTACTTGGAAGTCTTGATGGCGTTATTCTGCAGGAACGAACTCTAGTAAAAGCACTGTCCAGAACATGCTTTTTACTTTTTCATGCACATGAAACAAACTCCTACCGCATAATTAAAGGAGAGGTTAAATTCCCTGTCGTTCGCCCGTAAGAGCCTTTCTTCTGCAAAATGACAAAGAAACTTCAGTAGAACTTCTAATCAGTAGATGGATTCAGTAGAGCCTTTCATTTCTGTCTTACCTTCTAGTTTCTTTTTCTTGGATTTAATTCCACAGCCCATGATTCTATCATCGCATCATCAATCTGATTAAAAGACAGACAGATGAGTATTTCATAAAACTCACTATCAAATATTAATCATTATTTTTGTAACAAGTCCTCAAGATAAACTAAATTAAAAATGTCAAAATAAAAGGTTCATTACATCGCAAACGAATGAATAATTACTTGCAATACGTGGAATTTGAAGTACTGTATATCATATAATTAGTACCTTTTATTGTGTTTATTGCTTCTTAACTTTGCAATAACATATATATTTATTGCATTGACTTTTGGTAATCATTTTAAACATATTTAACAAAACAGGCAACTGAGTTGGTTGACAAATAGAAAACAGCCCAAAGATCTTGTGTCAGAGCCTTAACAAGCATCAAATGGAGAATAATGCAGGAACGTTCCCCATCACACAGTAACTTTCAGCTGGTTAATAATAAACTGGTCGAGTGTTTTGTGTCGTTTACAGCGGCGGTTATCAGTGTTGTATTTACATTTATACCTTCTCCCTTCACGTGGCTCTCATTATATTCCTGCAACAATACACAACCTCCTCATATTGAGAAGGAATATACAGGAAATGTACAGCAATCACAGGCTGATTTATTAGGTAGAGCTTCATTAATGCTTGGTAGTTGGTATGAGCGTCTGTTTACAATAACCGGGCATTTAATCAATCAATTTGTGTGTGTGTGTGTGTGTGTGTGTGTGTGTGTNATTAGGTAGAGCTTCATTAATGCTTGGTAGTTGGTATGAGCGTCTGTTTACAATAACCGGGCATTTAATCAATCAATTTGTGTGTGTGTGTGTGTGTGTGCGTGTGTATGTCTGTGTGTGTGTGTGTGTGTGTGTAAATGAATCTATCATTACTATACCTTATAGCAACTATTGTAAATGGAGGTGAATCCGCCCACAGCTATGAACATTGGTCCAGACTCAATAGCCCTAAAGTCTTTATCTAATCTAATACTATCACAGCTCATCTCAAACATCACCGTTTGCTTAAAAGTCAACACACGGCCAACACCCTAGTAATAAAAAGTGTAGAAAAACTGTAGTATTAATAGCTGTGAAGGATTAGCATTGATCTGGAAGAGCAACTGAACGAACTTTACATTTTTGCTAGTAAAATAGATGCGATGCAATAGTACTAACTAGTCCCAAACTTAATAATAATACTACTACTAATAATAATAATACCAATAATAGTAATAATAACTGGTTATTCACTTTCCATCATGAAGATGGCAAAAGTGCCAGAAAGAAATGGTTAATGGCCGTAACTAATGTTGAAGGTAAACGGCGTCGGTTAAGACAAGAAAACATTCAAAGAGTTTGAGTCAACACGACAAATCAAACACATCCACCACAACCCACAGCCTCAAATCAGTTCTCCTAACCAGACTTCTCTTCAGTACAATACTAGTCTTTCAAAATCTGCCATTTGTCGTGGCTCTTGGTGTTTGACTTGGCGGGCAAACAGTATTTCAGGGTCTGTGTCTCCAGTCAGCGTCAATAGGTAACTCATTGAGAGAGAAAACCTGTCCCCTCACGCACAAAGTTGAACAAAAATCCTAAACTATGGCTCAGGTAAAAACACAGTAGGTAAATGAGAACATAAATGGCCATACCTTAATCCAACGTCCTCCAACCAAGTTCCTCAGAAGAACAGCAGCTCTCCGGAATAAACCTCTGCCCCATAAACATGCGTGGAAGAGGTGGTTCAAGTCCACACTACATTTCCCATGATGCACCAGTTAGCCTTAATAGAAGCACAGGTGGGGGGGGCAGAGACGCTTGGGTTTCCCCTGAGTTGGTATTGACTTCTAGTCTAAAGTGAAGAGCGACTAAAGGGGCTTGACGGAAACAAAGGAAATTTTGTAAGTGAACGTGCCGGAAGAAAGAGGGGATGAACTTCGGACTCTGATGTACAAGAGAAGAGAAGGTGGCACAGGGAAACCACTGGGTAAATCAATGACTCAAAAATCAGTGTGTGAAAACAGAAGTAACTACAGCTTTATGAACACGTTCCTTTTAAAATATAGTTTAGCATTTAAAAAAAAACTACCTTTATATATTGCTTACAAATTATAGAGAATTTATCTGTGTAATATGTGCATGTGAAAAATCCATTTATGATTAATAAAAGGATAATGGAAAATGACTAAAATGCAAAGAAAATGCTCAATTACCCACAAAAAAGACTCTTCATTAACAACAAGATTCAAATCATTTATTTTAATGTATGTATAAAGTGCACGCAAAAACATTTCAGTATCACAAAAGGTTAGTGACGTGTATATAATACCAATATCATTCGGAAAACCCTCGGAGCGCCACACGTGCCCGGAAAATTCCACAGGTTGGCACAAGAAATGTATTTTACAAACAGCAAATCAAACAGAAGAAACAACTGGAAAAACCCTTAACATTTTGTAAAGAGAGTAAAATAGAAATAAATAACAGCATCGACACCACGACAATTGGCAAAATTTGACACAATTGTGAAATATTGGCAGTGTTTTGTAAAAATACAACGGTTTTACATCAAGGTTTGCATTCACAAGGTTAAACGTTTTCCTCAGGCAACAGAAAAAAAGTTCAACAGAAGTTTTAAAACCCTCATTTCCGCTGCGTTTTACAAAGGGTAATGGAATAAGCACGAGCACGTCACACGATCTAACATCTAATTTAATAAAACGGCTTTAAAAACTAAATCTAATCTTTATTTCTGAGGGCAAACGCGTAAAATTAATCAGAAAAAAAAGTAAATAAGGCCCCTTCATTTTTCATATAGTCACTTTTAATTGATAATCTGTTGGATTATCATACGTCATCATCTTCCCTTACATTAGCAGCCCTCAATATTAAGAAAACAGCAACAATTGAAGAAAATATTACTGTAAATATATTCGCACAACCCGTTAAAACCTTCACCCTTTTGTGAAGTAGGCAACTTAGACTATTTTAAATACTGTCTGATGTGTTTTTCCCAACTGAACCAAGTGTTTAAAAGTGAAATTTATATCAAAACACCCAGGTTCCGGTCAGATTAGTCTTAGATGACATCAGAAAAAAAACATTTGAGTGTGAGGTGCAAACATCCTCTATCATCTGAGCCTCAGGAACAAGGCACAAATGCGTAATGGGCCGAACACTTAAACCACCAGAGTCTATTCCGTTTACATTACTTGTGATATGAAACAGCAAGCAAAACATATTTGGTCCCCAAGATTTGTGAAGTTCATAAATCAAAAATTGTAACCAGAAACAAAAAAATAAGGCAATGAGCACATGGCCAAAGGGAGAACAGAGGAAAAGTGCATAAAGATGATAATAATCGACCCGCTTATGACACAAACATAGATACTGTAGCTAATATATCGTAGGGTTATTTTCGGGGGTGAACTGTAACAAATATTTCAAGATTACATGTCAAACTGACAAATATGCATGAAATATGATTTATAACAACTTGAGGATTCTTTTGGAATATATCAATATGTGATTGCTCAAGTTTACGACTTTCGGATAAATCGAATCAATACACCGAAGCATCAGATTGAACAAATCCAAACAGAACTGTGAAGAAATACGCACATTTAACCAATAAAACCGTTTGCCCTTCACTTTCATTGCTTTTAAAAAGCAAGCGCAATACTAAAACCAGCTTTACAGAAAGTGATGAAATATTGGAAACGCCTTGAATAACTAAAGAAGCATAATTGTGTGTGTGTCTCTGTACAGTACTACTACTGCATAACAGAAATGTCTCTTTCTGAAAGCCCTTTAGTGAGATTAAAGTGGACGTCAGTGTAGATAAAGAGGCGATGGCTTCGAGTCATTTGTGTTTCCCGGCGAATCCTCACCTCCCTTCCTCGGCCGAGCGAGTTTCCGACTTGAGCTTGACGAACTCTTTGGCCACCTCGTCTCCCGAGCGCTGGGACAGGATGCGCATGACGGTGAGGCCCGTGTCGTCGATGTGTATCCGAGCGCCCAGTGGGCACCAGCAGGCACAGCTGGCCCTCGGGGCGATGTCACGCAGCTGTATGACGGCCACGCCCACCACGCGGTCAGCGCGGCCGAAGCAGTAGTCCTTCACACACACCTGAAGCTCGTAACAGTCCGGCCCGTCCACGTTGCCGAGGACGCTGCACATGCAAAACAACAACAAAATGTTGGAGCACTGAGGTAGAGGTAGAGACACACTTTAGGCAATTATTAATGAAAAATAATCTTTACATTGGAGACAATAAAGCGAATCAATTTCGAAACACTAAATTGTTCATGATAAATAGTTATTTATACTTGCAAGATAAATTGCAATGCAAATTTTGCAAAATTTCCTGTGATTCCACACACACAAAAATCGAACATTTCATTTATTAATAATAATAATTATGTGGATCATTAGTTAAGCATGATTTAATAGTTAATCTTTGTAATCAAATATTTAAACATTTTCAAAGCTTTGTCCCTACAGACATCTTAGTATATAGTGGTCTAAAACAAGTAGTTTATAAACAGAATTATGAATTAAGAGTCACATTTCCATTGGGATTGTAGTGACATGTATTGTTCGGATTGAAGCTTTGTTGATTGTCTGTGGTTTTCACTCACAAATGAAACGTCTCGTTGAATTTTGGCGTCCAGCTGTTGTTTTTGGACTTGGTGGTGAACTTGCGTTTCTTGTCACTGAGATGTGGGCCAATCATGGTGACCTCAACGAACGGCCGGAACATCCCGGTGGTCTGCCACTTCAGGTCGTTGGCAGCCACGACTAGAAGCAGAAACACAACATTAAGTCCGATGACAAGCAGAGAAGATTTCCTGAAGAGCTGAAGATGTAGTTCATACCTTTTACAGTGACTTTATGGTCTCCGGATCCTGGGTGAGTGAAGAGGTCGATCTGTATGGACACTTCTCCCACGGGTTTATCCACACCGGAGCCTGAGACGGACACGGACAGTGAAAATCAAGCCAAAAACCAAAACTGGGACGGTACAAGACAAGGTGTAAAGAAAAGGAGTTGAAAGGGTCCGAGTCATGCTACTGTCTGCAGGGATTACAATTCTGCCTTCATCGGCAGCAGTCAGACCTTAATAATAAATTATTCAAATGTTCAACGGGCCTGATTTTTAGGTAAACAAACAAGAAAGATTTAATTATTTGTGATGTTTACCTCAGGTAACATGAATTCCAGAAATCTTAATAACATTAATATGCATCAAATCATGTTTATGCTGCATGCAGAATAAGAATAAAAGATACATTGTGCTTTGAACAAGTAGGATTCGTTATTAAACCGTTATAAGCGCTATAAATCCAGTAAAGTAGTAAGGAATCTAACGATTGATCGTTAAATAAATTATTCCTTTAAAAGTCTAGTCAGGTCTGGTACAAATGAGGAAATTATATTTTGAGACACTTGATAGTTAAACATTTGTCAGAAGAATGTTGGCATGTAGGGTAGGGTTACCACGTTTAATACTGAAAAATAAGGGATGCATACTGCTAGTGGGCGGGGCTACAGGGGAGGGGCGACGAACATCCCATACAGTGACTGCAACTTAAAATACTAGACATTATGATAATAAAATAATTTATTATCATAATGTCAGTCTTCACTCAGTCTTTCTCTTTTACAACTCAACACATTTCTCTAATAATAATAATAATAGTATTTTAATAGGGTGGCTAAAATATGTCATTTTTTGCAGTAACAACATCGAGTCAGCACAGTCATCGAATGTTGATTACCCAATCAAAAGTAGGAAAGGAGAATCTTCATAAAATGCGTAAGGGATAATTAGCATGAAACGCTGCTTTAAAAAAAAAACAAAACAAAACCTGTAGTTAAAGTATCGATTCAAAATGGGATGCGCAATTTCAATCTGAAATACGGGACAATTTTGCATTTCAAGGAACGGGTTGGCAACTCTAATGTATGGTGAAATGGGGTTGGGGAGAAGACACACACTGAACAAAACTTAAACTTCCTGTGTTTAAAATAAAATGACACTCTGATCCAGATTTTTGGTAGAAGATCTAAAGATCCCTGCACACTGGGTAAAGGAGGATGGGGTGGGATCATTCCAAGGGTCCGTGGCAACCTACCCCTGGAGGGCTGTGTTTTCTCACTAGGAGTTATCCTCATACCCTTCCCATTATGCACTGGGACAAAAGTTGCGTAAGAGGCATTGAAAAAGGCAAAGCGTTAGTGTTAGGAATAGCAGAGAGAAAGAGAGCAGACAAACAAACATCAGTGTAAAAGAGGAAATGATCACCACAGAACAACAGTGACACCAGGTGGATAACTAGTTATCTTCCTCTATAAACCCGCATACAACTTAGCATTTTAAATGCAAAGAAATCTTATTTAATATAGTTTCTTGAAATTAAGGCTTTTTTGAAGGAGCAAGCTAAACCTTGTATACCTTGTGCGTGCTGAGAAGTGACAAACGTCTTGATGAGAGTGTCAGTGGTCTGAGTGTAGAGCGACAGCGCATGTCGCAGGGAAGAAAGCTCCGGACTCTTCTCCAGAAAGGCTTTTTTCAAACCATTTCCTCCAGCATGGAAATATTGCTTAAGAGAAAGAAATGTCATTTTATAGACCAAATATTGATATACACATGCACATGGGTTTGTACTCCGATACCTTTATAGTGTCGAGGGCCACGTCCATCACTGCGCACTGCCTGGGCGTCAGGCTTTTAGCTTCACCAGACATGTGATCCTGCAGAACCAAACAGTCTTAGCTTCAAATACGGTGAGCAAAAGCCTTAGTCAGTGTGGTACCAGTCCAGGGTTCAAACCAGCGACCAGAGTTAAACATCCAACAGCCTAACCACAAGACCAAAAATGCCCTAAAAAGATTTTCCTCTAAAGAAAATGCACCGTGCTTACAGATATATGGTATAGTAGTGCAAAATAAGACAATTCATAATTCCGAAACAAAAACATTCATAAAATTAGGTTTGTGTCAGGTCAATCCTTTATGAACTGCTTTAGTTTCAGTTTTGTGTGAGATTCATTTTGTCTGTCTATCTGTCTGTATATCTGAACTACAGTGAAGTCTACGCATTTTAAAATCAATAAAAAAAGTAAAGTAGAATCTAAGTTAATCCAACATTAAGAAACTACCGTATTTTCTGGACTATAAGCCGCACCTGTATATAAGCCGCATCCACTCTATTAAAAAAAGTTCCCTTTCCAGTTGTTCACTTGACACTACTGGGGAATACATTACCTGACAGGGAACATGGGTTTCAGTCTAAACCTGGAGAGTTTTGCAAGCTACAGATATGTATGTTTTTAGATTAGATTTTTTTTCTTTATTACATATGTTTGCGGATTTATTTAATTAGGTATGCATCACATTTTAAAAGAAATATATAGAAATATTCATGCATGACCGCGAGGTCTGCTGATGTCGTCTGGTAGCTGCTGAAGAAGGGCCTCTGCGGACGCGTCTGGCGCGGAGATGCGAATGTCTGACGTCAGCAATGTCGGACGTCCCCCTGCGGGCCCCAGCGCTCTGATATAGCCTGATATTCCCCCATTCAAACACTTTGAAAATTAACATCTCCGCGGACGCGTGCTAGCGAGAAGCAGGGTATATTATATAAGAATATTTTGTTCCGTTACTGTACGCATAATTTTTCGTTTTTACGTGGTCAATACATTTTTTTTGCTTGCATTCGTTAAATGAATGAATGTATTACATTTTATAGTATTGGTAGCATGATAATTTTTCGTTTTTTACGTGGTGCATCAAACAATAAAACACTTACTGTTTTATTGCTTGACATTCATTCCGTTGTTACTGTATGTATCTAAAATCTTTAGTACATACTGCTTCACAATCTTTCGTTTTTTTATGTTGTGCACTTACTTGCCATTATTACTAGACATCTGTTCCTGTGATTTTTGTACTGAGATGTTTGTTAACATTACTTTAATAAAGAATACTACGTGAAAAAAAGTGTTTTAAAAGTCTGAATAAGTGTTAAATAAAGACGTAAATGCGGATTTTCACCTTTAGTGGTCGGGCTTGGAACTTATCTACCGCGATAAACCAGGGTTCACTGTATTTACTACAGCGACAGTACATGTATGTAACTAAATAGATCCTTTCCTAACCTGTATTTTAACACCAGAAACTTTGCTGATTAAAACTTATAAAAATCATATCTGCTTAGAGCGGCCCAAGCGGTGGAAAAAAATCCGCAGAATAGCTGCACCTTTGTTTAAGCCGCATGGTTCAAAACATATGAAAAAAGTAGCGGCTTATAGTCTGGAAAATATGATATTTAAATTTTTTAGACCATTTTTAATTTAGATCTAAACAATGATCTAAACATTGAAAAAACATTGTGTAGCTTTACCTTTAGTTTTGAGAGTTGACCCAGTTCTTTAGCTGCGGAAAAAATCATTCCCTAGCAAGAAGAGGAAAAACAGTTAAAATATTTGTTTTCCACACGTTGCTAAAATTCTGAAACTCTTCACTAAGCAGAATTTCACTAAGGAGATGTTCAAACGCAAACGAGGAACTTACAAAAGTGTCGTTGCCTTGAGGAAGGATGATGGTCTTCTCCAGACTGTTCATCACAATCCTCCACAGCTCCTTCAGGACTCGCTTTAGAACGGTTTTCTCACACACCGAGGCAAAGAGCATCAAACTGTGAAAATAATAAAATAAAAATAAATCACAACACAGTAGAAGTGAGAGGATAAACAAGACTCCAACATGGGGCTCTGCTCACTTGGCGTCTAGGAAGTCCATGAGAGGCCGCAGCATGTTGTCGGAGTCGCCCTCCACCTGGTTACGGTTGTTGGCATTGATGGGACCCTTGATCTGGTACAGCAGACTGGCCATCTGACGCATGCAGTCATCGATACGGCTCTGGAAGCTAGAAGACAAGCAAAACGGCATCACTTCATATGATACACACCATTAAAACCTGGAGGGATGGTTTATTATTGGTTAAATTAATTACATCAATACAAATCAGATGTTTGTTCTATTGTTTGACTAATGCTTCTGGAACAAAAGCAAATTTGCGATTTAAGAAAAATAATGTTCTCTTCAATGAATAGAATAATACTATTCAATTATCAAATGAACAAATGAAGTTAAATATTAAATTATGAAGTTAAATATGAAATATGAAAACAGCCATTCAAGACTGTTTTTGTTATAATAATAATAATAATTGACATTGTTACAGCAGCATACATGTTTTACTTGTGTCTTTGTGTGGTAAGTGAGTACACATCCTCGTTGTAATTGACAAAAAAAATAAACAATCACACACACACACAAAAGGAAAGAAGAAAAAATTACACACAGGCGCACAGACACTCAAACAGTTATTTTTTTTTGAAAAAAAAAAAAAAATCTGTTTAATTTGGCTTTTTTCCCCTTTAGGTTACTGACGTGTTTCCGAAGGTGCTGCTGAGTTCATCCAAGACGTTGTTCAGCTTGACCTGCAGATCATTCAGAAGGTCACTGGCCTCGTTGTCCAGCTGTAAAACAGAGACAGACACAGAAAAAGTGATGAAGACCAGAACGTCTTTTTTTATGGCGAAACTTCACACTGCCCAAATGAGAATGAGAAAAGCACTGGATTGGTCTAATGTTCCACTGTTTAAAATTTTTCAATAAAACAAAAGTGTCAAAAACTCCACAATTCTCACCTGCGTCTTGCTGACGGCCATCTTCAGAAAGAGCGAAATAAAGGAATGGTCAATCAATGGTCAGCACGAGTTTCACATCACTACAGAGAGCATGAATAACGCGAGGAGACACTACAGGTATTTTACGCTATTTCTTACCAGCCAATTAGAATCAGTGAGATTTGAATAGGTGAGAGCTACTCAAGCAGCTATAGGCTAATCTTGTTTTTAATCTCACTTGATGATTTCATGATGACTTGATGAGAAAGCCTCACCTTCAGCTCATTCTCTGCTTCCTCATCCTTTATTTGCAACAACAACAACAACAACAACAACAACAACAACAAAAGGTAAAAAAACAGACAAAAGCATTTGGTTTTTTTGGTTGATGATAATTTATCGTATAAATAGACTGTATATTATATACGTATATATTTCATAAGTGGAACAAAAATGTGCATGTGCATATAAATGTAAAAAAGGACCAATAAATATGTAAATATATGATAATTCAGAATTCTTAATTGATTAAATCTATGTGTGTGGTGACTGCAATATCAATATATTTTCCTCCTGTACAACCCACCTTGGGTTCACCAGACTAAAGGGAAAGCGAAAAAGAAAACAAATGAAAATTACAATCAAAAATATTTATAAGCTCCACTACAATCTCGATTCTGAATGCACAAAACCATACAAGCTGAGGGTCGGACAATGATCTTGAGAAATTATGGCGGGCATAAAATGTGAGGTGATGAATTTCAGAGCGGAGACATGAAGTGAAGGTCAGAGTGAAGCACTGCTGGACGCTTCAAGGACAGAGATGTGGACAGGGAGTTCACTGCCAGTTCAGACACAAGCGTCTGCGGACTGGTGGGGGACGCAGGGGAAATTGTTGTATTCAAGGCACAAAGACAAATGGAACACGATTACGGATCCAGCACGCATGATCCCACCCTGACACAAACCTGAAATAAGTCCTCCTCATCCTCACTCTCTTCCAGCTGAAGGAAGCAGAGAAGGCACACAATCATACAGAGTTTGTGTTTTGTACATCATTACTAAGATCATTTTAACCAGCGTTCTGACGAATCGTCCGTCATGACTTTTCAGACCAGAAGATGTCGCAGGAGAGCAACAGGGATTGACTAAACCTGCTGGGACTGGACATTTTCATCTGGAGATTAACTGTCTTTAAACATGAACGGATATGAAAAAAAAGCCTTCAGATTAATCTTATAATCTGTTTCATGCACACGTAAACATTTAACATACATACAGAGCGTGTAGAAATATCTGTGTATCTATACACACACTCGCAGACAATTTAATGACATTGATGTTGAATATGATTCAGACATTTAAATAACAAAATTAATCTACATTAACATATAGCTATAAGTGAAATAATTCGGTCCATGAATAAACGTTAACAACATTTCTTTTTTTTTTTTACTTTCTTACTAGGAATTTAAAGCAATATTATAACGGTCATTTTAACAACGACTATATTAAAGGACTATATTAGGCAATAAAGTTTTTAAGATTTTAAATGTGCCTTATAGTCCGAAAAATAAAAAAAAAAAATGAAAAAGAAAATCTAAAATGACATGACATTGAACAAACAATGACGTTTCAGAAATTTCCTGGCGCAACAATAAAGCGCATGGAGGGGGGGGGGGGGTCCTATAGAACATCACCAGAGTTTAATGTCATTGTCTCACACTCAGAAGAGCTGGACTCCGCTAATCCTTCTCTAATCGTCCTGAACACACATCGCAATCTCTAGTTCTTCACAAATGGATTTAACATCAGAACAAGCCCAAAGTCACCTGATTCAAAGTCCAAAGCTTCTCATTATATGATGGGCTAAACCGCTTGTTTATTCTATAGTCTATTTTACACCAATTGTTTTTGTGATTAGGTTATTTTCTACGATTTCAGAACATTCACACTTTATTCCACATTTATGTGATGAAAGCTCAGTGGGAAAAAGGATCGGAAATGCCAATATTATTCATTTATACTCTAAAAACTAAGCATGGAGAACATTCTACGCACAACAGAGACAGCAATCCTTCTATAACGATAAAACTAGTAGAAAAAGAACAAGGTGAAACAACAGTCAGGTGAATCCAACCAACAAGGATCAAAGGATTTGTATTTTACAGCTAAAACATGAGACATGAAAATGTCGTCCATTTCTTCTTTCTTCCTTTCCAGCGTTCAAAACTCACCTTTTTGCATAGAATTCCACAACACATTGCTTATGACTTTAAATTTGTAACTTTAGGATCTACTTTTCTATAACTGCTATAATTCATCTAAAGCTGCTCAGGAAGCGACTACATCTACCCACCTCACTGCCTGTCATTTTCTCCTCAACCTGATGAATCACAAAGAAAAATGTAATGATGAGGGTCTCTCCATGTATCAGAGCCTGTCATCAGTGCACCCACCTCTTCCTCCTCCTCCTCCTCATCAGGATTTACAATAGCATCCAACTTCAGCAGAACAAACAAAATATTACGTCCCAATCTAAACCCACAAACTCTCTCTCTATATATAGCAGGATATATATTTGCAGTTCAGGAATTTACCCTAAGTTTACTACAATCTACTGTATATCATAACCAAACTACTCTTCAGCTAAGAGGAACAAGGCTGATCTAGTCATACCCTGGCTTCCTCTGTGGCAGACTGAGGGTGAGAGATAACATTGAGTTGATTCAATCGTTCACTTCAGCTGTGAGTGAGAAGAGGATGAGCGATCGCTTGGCTAGACTTCCCAGCTGTTCACCTACCTGTTTGGCTCCCATCGATTCAAACATCTTCTCCAGTTGGACACGCAACTGCTGGACATTGTTCATCAAGACACAAGGCTGAGGGAAGAAAAAGTGTTGGGAAAGTGAAGCAAACGCTGAAATCTGAAAACGTCAAAAGGTTGAACTTACAATCTTCTCCTTATCGCAATAAGACGGGAAGCTTTTCTTCAAAATGGCACTGTACTGTAGAAGAACTTTGTCGATGGTCTGGGAAGACGTGACAGAAAGAACCAGGATTAGATTTGTTCTGTTGGTATTGTTAAACAATAAAAGGCTCAACATTCCTCCAAATCTGCATTTTCAGACCAAAACAAACCCATCTGGGGCAATGCAGCCCAGTAAAGCTCTCTGATAAAGATTCTCGAGAGTGAGGGACGCAGAAACACATGGAAGGCTTTTATTGGGGGTCTACTGAAGCCTAATGAATGGCCGCATTAAGCATTTGAATTTGATTACAATCCCATTCTTACAGACAAATGTTTCTGCCCTACGGATATTCTTCATCTGTTCTGCACAGATGCCCTTTCACTAGAAAGAATTCTCTCTGACATTGCAGATAAATCAAGAGCAGACGTTTGTTGTGACACGGATGAAGAGAAATACCTTGGCAAAGCGTCGGCTGTAGAGGGCCATGACTTTGGGATCGGGACACTCAAGCTTCTTGATGATCTCAAAGCTCTGGTTGAGCTGAGTGAAGACGTCCACCACAGAACAGGAGAAGAGCGCGTGCTCGGACGTCTGTTGGAACTGCACACAGAAGCACTCGATTTAACCCTAGTATTGTTTTTAAATACCTACAGTACACAAAGCTTATGTAAATGAATAAGAAAAAAAAAGATTTATCTATAGATATTTGAGCAACAAAACTAACCATTAGAGCTGAGATCAAGAGTAATAACCAGGACTGTATTATACGGGTCAAACCTGACTTTTCTGTGAATTTGCAGAACCCAGTGTATATGAAGATTAAATATTAATGCTTACAATTGCCCCAGTTGCCAAAAGATGCCTGAATTTAATCTACAATCGAAAGTTATAGTAATATTAGAATATTCCTCTGAACAAAATCACTAGACAAGTACACAATGTGAATATTGAAATGAAAAGAACAATCCACAAAATACACCCGATCTTAAACCGGATGAGGCCTTAAGGTTTGGCATCATCGCAGTTTAAGCAAGTTTATAACTCGATAAAAACAAACTCTCTCACACACACACGCTCAAATGTCATATCCTATTAAACTTCACCATTACAACTAAAGGCAGAGGGGTAACCTCAAGCGCAACCACTGCCCTAAAATCCCATCTTGACTCTTAAACAAAAGTACAACCAAAGGTCCCCCACAAGTGACTATACAGCAGGGCCACACTTTACTATAAAATCTATTATTTTAGACCACAATAATTACATTATTTTAGATGTAAATGTTGGAACGCACATACATAAGAACATAGATACAAACAGTATATAAATCTCAATAGACAACTACTTTAATAGTGTTGTCTCAATAGTGTGGTCTCATAAGAAACTAGAAAGCGTTTTAGCTGTGAAGAATAGTAGAACAATGAATCATACTCCATCTTTTTTATCCCTCTCCATGGCTCCATGCATAAACTCCATGGAGACATCATCATTCTCATCCAGCCACTGCAACACAAACTGCTGGAACCATCTTAAAAACACAAGCAAAGGACAAAATGAACAAACATATCTGTGTGTGTGAGTAGCAGAGCGGATAGAGCTCTCACGTAGGGTATTCCGGAATGACTCCCTTGAACGCCAGGAGATCCTTTACGTATTCGTTATACAACCATTTGACCTTGAAGTGTAGGTTCATGTAGTCTGCACTTCTACACAGTCGGTGCTTCTCATGTTCTGTGGGGGAAACCAGCTTGAGTTTAACCTGCTCAAGTGATGATTCACACTATTTAGCAATGAGTTTGTTCTTACCTTCCATGGCATATTTCATATCAAGGGAGAACTGTGTCCACATGACCTCAGCGCTCAACTTTCCCACGTTTAGTTCTTGAGGAAACCTGAGTAAGAACACAAAAAGCTCACATTGAGGTGAAAAGGCAGGGAGTGTCTAGGTACTGGAAGACTTTGTGCTGTTTGACTCACTGGTTTAGAACCGGAGTGTAAGAGTTACGATCCTCCTCAATGATCGACACTATGAGGGTGATGAGTTTAGGCCAGAAGTCCAAGTTCTTGATGCTCGGGCCTTGGTCTTCAGGCATGCATTCATCCTTTTGCTGAAAATAAATACGATACATTGCTTGTGTGTTCAATAGCAAATTATATCATGTGTAACAGCAAAGCAAGCAGCAATTACCATATTTAGCAAAAAAAAAAAAAAAAATTCTGGCTAAATACTTCTTAAAAATTTTTCATTTAACAAATCTAACTTGTGACTTGTATCACTTAGATGTTGTTTTACTTGAATAGATAAAAAAAATCTTTTCTAGTTCTCGGAGTGTATTTCAGGTGAATTTGGCCATGCTTGTAAGTGTGTTGTGGCTGCCGGTATTCTGCTGGGCCAATGGTATGTGTATGCGAATTGTGCTCCATTGTAAGGCGACCTTGAATGTTTTGAAAGGAGCCTAATAAAATAAATGAATTATTATTCTCCCAGAAATCTCAACAGGTCACCTCCCATGAGCCATTGCACCCCAGTCAACGCTGCTGCAGCCATTTTCAAAGATCTTTATCAGATTCTATATGATGATCCTTGTTGCGAAGTATTGTTTTGCCCTGTGCAACGAACAGAGCGTTTTGATTGTGTTTGTTCCCTGGTTTTGACTCCTTGCTTGTGTTTTTGATTTTTGAAATTTGTTTCTCTTGCTTAAGGACTTTGTTTCTAGTCGTTAGACTACACCTGCTATTTGGTTTGTCATCTTTGTCTGTTCCAATATTATTTATGGTGTGTCAATTTTTTCCATTTCTGTTGTGCTATTGAGCCAACAAAAGCATATATGCATGTCTGCCTTTGGAACCATTATTATTTGTTTTATTTAAAATCTAAATAATCTAAAATTGGGAAAAGGGTGCTTATATTTGTGTATATAAATACAGTATATATGTACATATTGATCACCAATCATCAATTTATAAACATTTGGTTGATAAACCAAGACAATACATTTCATATAACCACTGTTCATGAACTGAAGAGTTGGTGAAAAGAAAAGCAACAACATTGAAAAGCAGGGTAAATTCATGGAGAAAAAGATCACTAGTGGGGTAAATCTGACCCTTTCTCCAGTCTGTGGATACTGGCGGCTGTACAGTTCCTGGCAGTTGTTGAAGATATAGTCATAAGTGGAGTTGAGGCAGGCCTTTACACAGTCTCGCACCACCTGGCTCGCTCTCGGTGGACTTTGTAGCTCCTGTACCTGTAAGACAGCAACAAAAGCGTACGTACATTTTCATATGTACATTTTCAGGCTCTGAAACCACCACCATACCTTCATTCTAAAGAAAGTGATGCTGGTCAGAAGGTCCACAGTAGATTTGAGATCCTGTAATCGCTCCTTACTGCTAGCAGGGAAGTTGTTCTAAGAATTGCAAAAAACAAAGCCTGGTAGTCACATGGTTTGATCTACAAACTACTTATAAACGAAGCAGAACCAGAACTCACTCGGTACATTGAAAGGTCAATGCGGAGAGAATTATGAAGCTGGTCCAAAAGTTTGATGAACCTCTCTTTCTGTAGAAACAATTACAATAGGAAATGGTTAAGTAAGCATTGACCCTTTGGACTTATTGAATTGAATTCTTATATCAGTATTTTAATCTCAAGAATCAACATATATATACTTAATATCCAGATCAACTAAAAAAGTGGTGCTTGTTCAACCAGTTTTAGAAAATATTTCTAGCATTTAAGCATTTAAAAGCTTATNAACATGCAGAAATAAACATTCAGATTTCAAATAAAAGGGTATGATCTAAGCTGAAAGTAAGCCAAAAAAAAAGGTCAGTGGAGAAGGAACATAAACACCTCAAACTGACATTTTAAAAGTTTCATGTTATTGCAGATTGCCAATTAATTAATTAATGTGAATATTGTAATTTTGATGCAATTCTCCATCAGTTTCACTTGGTCCTCTCTCACTGTGGCAATTGTAATCCAGCCTACTATACATAGTTTTTGATTTATTTCTGTTCTTCTTGTCTTTGTGCTGAATGAGAACAGAACAAACCCCAAAGTTAGAGGCTGAAAAGCGGTCACTAGCAGAGACATTGGTGGATGCGGTGGTGTGGGCGTAGTAGGCGTTGATGTTAGCCAGCAGGGTGCTCATCACCGCAGGAACACCAGGACACATATACTTAGATGAGAGACATGCAAAGTGTCTGTAGGAGACAGAAAAAAAGAAACATGCTCAAGATTATACATACGAAATAACACAATCGCTCCGGTTCAAGAGATCCACTCTTCTGGGCTGGACTGGTGACCAAAAATGTCTTCCAGTTATTCAACAACTGTCAAAAACGGACAACCAATAAATATAGATACATGTCTTTCTTAATTCCAAAAAACAGTACAGCGACGTAGTAGTTATTAAAACTATCCACAAGTGTGTGACAGTGTGATTGTGTGTCACGCTGAGTGATTGGTTGGTCACTAATCAAGGGTGTGTGTCCTGGCCCCAGAGATCTTTTGATTGGATCCTCCTCCTCGAGACCAGGATATGGAAAAGCGAATCAAAATATACATTGATGGAATTCCAGAGGAGCCAATCTCTGTATTGTATTAAATTACAAATATAAATTAATTACACTTAAAGTGAAAAGTGCTTTTAAAATACGTTTGACTTGAGATGCCTAAATATGA
This sequence comes from Paedocypris carbunculus, assembly GCA_028128575.1. NCBI lineage: Eukaryota > Metazoa > Chordata > Actinopteri > Cypriniformes > Paedocypris > Paedocypris carbunculus. The sequence goes on from SOMO01000144.1 coordinate 116,979, forward strand.
AGAATTTTATCCAATCACACGTGTGCGTTTAAAAAAATACTGATTGGATTAAGTGGCACTTTAGCATCTCCTTCAAGCGTAGACTCCTTCAGTGTCTCCACACAGTTAAATCACTGCTTAGTGGATGAGGACAGACTTGCGGCCGTTTCGTGTGAGTTATGGTCACTTGTGTGTGCTTTACGTGAGCGATGTGTTCCGTTAATGAGTATTTGCCACACTCTCGACATCTGATCGAACTGTTCATCCCCACACCATTAAATGCCTGAGACTTCAGTGGTTATCAGAAGTTCATTCTGTAACCACCGTTAGCCACCACTCACTTATTCTCCAATCAAGTGGAACCCTATTGCTGAAATAAAAGCATTAACCTGATTGAAAATATAACAGTGACTAAGTCAACTTACATTTCAATCCATTTTAAAACATGGGATTCATAATCACAATTCAAGAAACTGTACCGAGTTAAAAATAAAGAAATGAATCGTACGTCATAGCTTCATAGATGGATTCGATGCCATAACGCATCGCAAACTCATCTACTATTTCCTGAGCCACATCGTCGAAGTAGACCTTCCACGCGTCGTCGCCACGAGCCTCTGGGATTTTCACCACACCCTGGCCAAGCACGTCCGTGATGTGATGGAAGAGATTCTGAAGACAGAAAAGACGGCGTCGGACACTGACAGAGCAATCGGTGGCGGTCGTTTTGTGTGCTGCTCTACCTCGTGGAGACACGTGTACTGGACATGATACGGAGCCACTTTCTCTTCACCTTTGATTTCAACACTGATGTGAAGACGGATGGCTCCAGAAACGGCAGATTTGTCTGTTCTTTTCTCTGTTGTGCGAGACATGACATTCAGGACTGTATACTTTTTTTTTTTTTTTACCAAGTAGGAAATTGGCTGGGGGTTCTATTAAGTTGAATGCTTACATTTATTGAACATTGTCAACAGTTAACAATGTGGCACTTGGTTTTTTAATAGAACAATATTGGTAAAAACGTTGGTAAGATTGTTGATTTCCAATCTTTTAAGTAAATACAATTGTGTATGGTATTTCACAGTATAAAAGTATTTTACTTCTGTTTTGCTTGTAATTGGGCTTAATTTTCAACTACTTTTGAAATACTACCTGTGCAAATAATTCAAATACTTTGTCAGTCTTTCCATAGAAGCAGAAAATTCTTCTTTTGTTTCCCATTTCAATCTGACAGGCAAATTATCAAGATAATTTATATGTACTGGCTAAGTGGAGGATTTCTGACTGGAGTGGACTACATAATAATCAAGGAGGGTATCTGAAGGATGTGCTCGGAAACAGAGAGACAGAGAGAGAGACAGAGCGAGAGAGAGAGGGAGGGAGAGACAGAGAGAGAGAGAGAGAGAGA
>SOMO01000144.1:125399-139265 GCA_028128575.1 Paedocypris carbunculus
TCTCTCTCTCTCTCTCTCTCTCTCTCTCTCTCTCTCTCTCTCTCTCTATAGTCAGGAATCCATCAGTAGTCCAGCACTTTGCTGATGACATTGTTTGGATTGGACATAGCGTGACAAATTACTCAATAAATGACTTAATCTGTTATACTACAGCATTTTATTTGAAAAGCAAATGACAAATGTAAAATAAAAATTAAGCAACAATTTGAGAGTAAGAGAGAGATGCAAAGACGTAATTATGTGTACGCTTAAAACCTTGTATCTTTCTGACACACTATCTCTAACTCCCTTTCGCTTGACTCAGAGTAAGTTTAATTACTCCGAGTCATTATCCCTGATACAGAATCTCCGCATCCCTCTTTAAAGCCTGACCTTGTCTCTTCAAGATCAAGACTAAGAGGTGGATCATGAGGTCTTTCATACTCTGCATGCTGCACTGGCAATAAATAAAAAATAAAGTACACACAAAAAATGATAATTGAACTGCTTTGAAAAAGTAAAACTCAACCAATCCTTAATAAATGAAAATGTCGGTGTTAACTGGGATGGTGCTACTCATACTTACCTGCTGGTGACCAATAAAAAAATATATAGACCAAATAGTACATGAAGTTATCTACATATACATGAAGTTGATGTGATAATGGATGTTAGAATAAAGGATCAAGGCAAGTGTTTTTTTCTAAATTGTGCTACTAGAGGAACCAAAGGAAGAGATAAAGGTGATGGAGGGTATGAGTTCCCTAATATACCTCCTTAATCTGAAGTCTCACTTTGTTGATTGCCTTTAGCCAATGCATTCTTGAAGGTGAGAACGGCAGAGGTAATCCATCATCTCTGTACCTGGACAAAACAGAATGAACAAAGTTAATGTCAGGCTTAAATAAAGGCGTAAGATTTAAGGTAACATACCTCTGGATGCTTTTATCAGGCATTTTGTCTGCTTGCGGAGCAATCTCCTTATTTAAAAAGTCACCAATACACTTTCCGCTTTCTTGGGTGGCATGTGGTTCTACATTCTCACACCAGGACGAATGTTCAGTAGTAGACTGAAGTCCATTTCTGGCGGGTCGATAACCATTGTTGTGGTAGGAATGGTACGACTCTTCCACAGCAGAAAAGGTGATGTTCTCTTGGCCAGTCTCACTGAGATGAGAACTAGACTGGCTGAGGTTTCCTGAAGATCCAAAACGACTGGAGTCCACAGGGCTGTTCAGAACCAGGACAAAAGGGAATAAATAACTAGAAAATATAATACAATTCTAAATCTACTGTGATTTTTGTTCTAAATGCGGGATTTGTTTACTATATTAGCAGCTATAATAATGCAATAAACAAAATACATACTAAGTAATCAGGAGGCAAAGCACAGCGGCAAAATAATCACACACAAAGGGAAAACAACACACACCACACAAATACTTTGGCACAACAACTGTATATCTACATAAATCAGCACGTTTACATGCACAATTATATCCATATGACTAATTCTGTGATATTTTTGGTTTTAATGTATACTGCTCTTGAGAAATATTCTCAGAAAAATTAAGAGAAAAAAAAACCCCTAAACATACAGCCAAGAATTAATAGAACACAAATAATATTACTAAATAAAAATTTTAATAAATAGGATTATTTAATCTTTAAAAAACTGGTATTATGACTGTGCATGTAAACAAAACCTCTACAATATAAATGGTTTTCATGAGCCATTTATAGTGCTACTACTAGCCTTTTCGGAATCAAAAGGTCCTTTTCCGGCTGTAATCCTGAGAGGTCATCTGTAAAAAGCTGGGTCTTTGCTTCCTGTTCTTTTTGGGAGGAGTGATCTGATATTGATGGAGTGGGTTGGGGTTTTTCAATATCATTTGCAGGGACAATGGAAGTTGCAACAGTTTCATGTTTAACTTCAACGGGGTGTGTGACTACATCAGGCTGGTGATCGGTAGAAGAACAGTCTATTTTAGAGGCTAATTCGTCTTGAATGGCCAAATTGGTGTCTTTTTGAGCCTGTGGCTGGCTTATAACCACGGGAGCAGGTGATTGCTTAGAAGGCTCTGAAGTTTCTTTAGGCTGTGAGAAACCTAATTTCGCACCCAAAAAAGATGCCGTGTTCTGTTCTTTTGCAGCACCCGGCTTCTCGTCTTGAAACAGGCCTGCTGAGAATGTCTTAAATCCAGAAAGAATCGTGTTACTTTCTGTGTTTGTTCCAGTCGGTGGTGAAGAAAAGAAGGATCCAAAAGATTTTCCAGCATCGGTAGCTGCAGCCATGAAACCAAATTTGGGTCCTGTTAATACTGGCAAGTCAAAAATAGACTGGGGAGGTTCGGTAGCTGGAGAATGGCCAGCAATTTTGGAGTTGCTCTCCAAAACAGGCAGGGAATTATCTGTTGCTTGAGCTCTTGGCTCAGAAACAGTCAATGTTTTTGTCTCCTTCGGTTCCTCAATTTTCACAACTTGTTCAATAACTATGCAATCCGGTGGCTGGCAAGCTGCAGTGGGATTCACAGTTAAGAGCTCCGAATAGTCAGCACAAATTTCCTTTGAAGGGACGGTTAATTTTTCTTCTAAGTCATGATCTTTTGAAGACACCTTGTTTGTTGACAATAAAGATGAGGAATCGTTTTGTGGAATGTGATCTTTGGTTGGTAATGGGGATTGGGTTACTGATGACTTTACATCTGCTGACTTTGGAGGCTCTGGAGATTTGAAAATACTAAAGAGATCATTTTTTATTGATTCAGTGGGTAAGCTACCAGAAAGGCTGAAGAGTGAGGTTCTTTGCTGCGATTGAGAATTTGATGAAGGTGATTGTTGCGAGAAAAGACCTTCTGTTAAATTAGTTGCAGAATTTGCACCAGAAAACAGTTTGGACATGAAGCCACCAATTGCTTCAGTTGATGAGTCTATGGCAGATTTTTGTGGTTCTGAAAGTTTATTAGGACTCTTAGAGCCACTGGGTGGTGTCAAATCTGCCTGTGTAATATTCGGACGTTGCATCTGCACATCTTCAGACTTTGTTTCAGCTTTTATGCTTTCTATTGTAGTATAAACATGGTCTTTGGACGATATTGTTTCTCCTGTTACACTAACATCAGTAGGCTCAACAACACTTTCTGCTGCACATTTCTCTGTTTCACTAACTTCAGCATTGATTTTCTCAGAATTTGGCTCGGAGCAGTTTTTAGTGAAATTACCCTGATTGGACAAATCAGAGAAAACTTTTTGTTGTTCCAACAACTGAACGGCGTTTTTACTATCCCCGTCCTCATGCTCAGATTTCTTTTCATCCATGAACACTTTACTTAAAAGGCTGACGCCTGTATTCTTAGACTTTTCCTCAGTATCATCACCTCTTGAAAATAAAGATGTGACATTGAAAATCCCTGCAGTTTCAGATGATGTGGTTGATGGACCAGTTTGATTAGAGGTTGGGCTAGGACCACCAAACATTGAAAAAATACTTTTACCTGGGGCATCTTTAGAAGATACTCCAGACAGAATCCCACCTAAGATTGAAGACGACGGAGGAGTGGCCTGTTGTGAACTTGATCCACCAAACACGGAAAATATACCTTTTCCTTGTGACTCAGAAGCAGAGAGACCTGGAGTACTAGTCTCAACTTTTTTCTCTGAATTTTCTGGGATAAGTGGTGAACTTGGTCCAGAAAACATAGAAAATAAATTTTTTCCTGGCATCTCCTTTGACTCTGTAGAACTAGTGAAAATTCCTCCAAGTAAAGATCCATTCTGTGAAGATGCATTTGGAGAAATACTTGAGGTAAACAATGAAAACAATCCAGAGGTTGTTTCCTCTTTTGGTGGCATAATATTCTCAGCAGATGAACCAACTACTGGTGTCTTGATAGATTTACAGGATTCAGAACTACTAGTATTTATTTCTAACGTATCATTTAGGTTTTGGGGTTTTGAAGTTGTATCAGAACTTGATGATAGTGCTTCATTTGGTGACAGTGAAAAATCTGGCTGTTGAGTTGGTTGGATTGTCACAGAATTTACATCTTTAACTATAGTTTCAGTTGAGCCTTTACAGACCAAAGACTGTTCTACTAGACCCTGGTGTGTGGACTTATTAGGCTCTTCAGACAGATTCTTTATTTCATCATGTAGTGTGGGTTTGGAAAGGACTGGTTCAGTCCTAGTACCATTACTCACAGATGCAGGTCTTACGGTTTGCTCATTGGCAGGGATAGTGCCTGGACATGGAGATGCTGAGGATTGTGGGGATGGTTCTACAAACATGGACAGTAGGCCTTTCCCTGAATTTTCAGCAGAACCAGAAGAACCACCCAATAGCCCACCAAAGATTGAACCTGCTTGTTGTGAAGCTGCAGAACTGCTAAACATTGAAAAAAGGCTTTTGGCCTGTGGTACATTTTGTTGGTCTGGTCTGATTGTGGGGGCTGTTTGTGCTGTCTGATGTTCCACTGGAGTAACTTTTTGTGGAACTGCTCCTTTGGGTGGACTCTGATTTGATGAATCGGATCCACCCAATGATTTTTCAATGGGAGGCACAATGCCAGAAGATTTTTGTTGGTTCAATGAATCATCTTTTGTTGAAGATTGTGGTGCACTGGGGCCACTGAACATTGAAAACAAATTCATGCCAAACGTTTCTTGAGGACCAGAAGACCCCTGTGTGTGTATTGGTGCTAATCCAGATTGTGATGTCTGTTGGGCACCTCCAAACAAGGTCATAAAGTTTCTGCCAAGAGACTCTTTCAAGCCCTCAGTTGACTCTTTAGAAGTATCTGGTGTATTTTGATTTTGATTGGGACCACTGAAAATGGATAACAGTCCTTTTCCATCTTCTTTTGAGGCTAGTCCAGATGGGGAAGACTGCTGGTCATTTGAACCTCCAAACAAAGTCAATATGTTTTTGCCAAGAGACTCTTTAAACCCCTCTGTTGGTTCTTGAGAAGTCTCAGGTGCATTTTGAGTTTGATTGGAACCACCAAAAATAGACATCAGTCCTTTGCTCTCATCTTTAGAAGTTTGAGTCCCAGATAACATATCTCCAACAGAAAAACTAAATAACCCACCAGTTTGTTTGGAAGCAGCTGTGGGTTTTGTCTCACCGGTTGGTGGCATTGTTTGAGACCTGCCAGGTGTGGCTTCCCTGTTGACATGGGAAGAAAGTAACTGAGATGTTGAGTTACTTTTTCCTTGAATCGGTTGGGAAGAGAATTCTGACAGACTAGACATACTAACTGTTTGCTGCTTCTGAATGCCTAAAGACGTTACAGTTGTGCTTTTCTTGACATCATTTCTCACAGTGGATGAGACTTGTGTGGGAGAACGTGACAGTTGCGTTGTCTGTGATTTATTAGATTCATCATCCATATTGAAAAAATTCCCAATTGATCCAAAAATACTAGACATTCCCGATGTCTCTTGGCTATTGGTTGCTCCTTTCATGCCAGCAGAAGGCGGTTCATCTTTCTGTGGTTGCTTGCTTGCTGACTGGGAAGGTTTTGAGGGCTCCAGCTTTGGTTCTTCTATACCCACAGCAGTTTTGAAAAGGTTTAATAGCCCACTAGATTTGTCTGGTTGTTTTTCACTGTGGGCATCCACTGGTGGTGAAACATTTGGAGTTTTAAAGATTGGACTTTGCACATCTTTGGAAACAGAAGAAGTGGGAGGAAGAGCAGTAAAAGGAACGGGTGGTTCTTGTGGCAAAGTTGCTTGCCTAGCAAGTCTGGGCTTCTGGGATGAATTTAAAGACATTGCACTCAGAGAAGTTCCTAAAGCTGGTGAAGGTGTTGGAGATTTTACTGAACCTTCAGGGGTTGGTAAATCAAAATGGGACGCTAACTTATTCGCATGCTCAATTTTCATTGCGGGCTTGTCATCTTTTACAATTTTTGTTTTAAGACTTTGTAAACCTGATGAGATTATATTTTTGGATTTGTTATCAACATTTTGTGGTTCAGGGACTTTTGAAGGTGGAACATCATTGATCAGATTTAACTTTGAGGCTTTTGAGCTTTTATTTAATTCAGGCTCAGAATTTTTCCCAACAATTGAGGACAGAAACGATGAAAATGTTTTGATGGAGCGATTTGGCTGTTCTTCTCCAGGCTGCACCCTCTTTCTCCATTCTTCTTCTGAAATATCTTTAATATGCTTTACTTGCACTCCAGTAGATGAACGACGCTTCTGTTGAGGCTGGTAACAGCTGTATGCAGCTGGGCTTGAAGCGTTTGTAGTAGGAGTAGCACCAAATGAAATAGAAACTTTATGTGATAATAATTCTTTTATTCCTCTGGTGTTTAAATTTTCAACATTTTGGTTGGCTCTATGAAAGGAAAGATCAACAGCTTCCTGAGAACAATCATAAGAGCTACAATTGTTCTGTAGCTGTTGGTCTGTAACCATCTTTACCTTATTAAATCTATATGTTGAAAAATCTAACCGGTGTTGTCTTTGACTAGGAATTAAGGAGTTTTCAAACATTTGGGAAAATCGTTCCAAATTTAAATTCATTATTTGATTGCCCGTTCTATAGGCTGCTGACAGGTCAAGTGGTGTCGTCAGAAGCTCAGATTCACTTTGGTTTTGACCTGGTAGCCAGAAAAGTTCATCCTCATTATAAAGTGGAATCTTAAAGCCACAAACTTTAACCATCTCATTATCTAACCATACAATAGGATAAAAATCCTCTATACTGCCACACTCTTGCTCTGGAGCACATGCATAGACATACTGTCCAGAACTATCCGTAAGTAAGGCATAAATAAATTCATAATCAGTGTAAACAAAATATCCACAATCGCCATCATCTGCAGGCCACCACATACCATGGTCTAAAAGGGAAAGCCATTGTTGATACCACTCAGACTCCTCAAGGTACATATGTTCCTCCATGTCAAAGTAATTTGCTGCAGAACAATTCCAATGATCAGAGGGTAAAGTCACATTAGCATTGCTTCCACTATTCCCACATTGACTGTACATGGCTGATATGTCTTGATAGGCATGCTGCCCATTAGCAGAGTAGGACAGACGTGCTGGAGATTCTTCGTAATGGCCCTCATGGTAAGAAACACTGTTCAAACTGTAGCAACTGTCTGCACTGAAGGAGTGCCACTTGGTTAACTTTGGATTACTTTTCATGCTTAGATTCAAAACTCCTTCAAACTCCGGATTACTAATCCTATCAAGACTGCTTTGACTACTGCACACTCTTTGCCTGGTTAAACTTGTAGGAATACCAATAGCATAGTCTAGATTTTCATGTTCTACGCTGTTTGAGTAAGATAAGTGTGAGGTATACAACTGTCCATCATCTATATTTGTGTTATTTAAAGTTGGTGAATTGGCAAACTCTCCAATACCAGAGGTAAGACCATCAGGACAATATCCCAGTGCTTCTGCATTCAGCTGTTGCCAAAAAACGGATTCTTGGATCCATGACTGGTCATCAATGGGACTAAGACCATACTTATCCAAACAAGACGCTAGAGATTGTTGGCAAGAATTTTGTTCTTCCAAACCTTGCAAAGATAAATAATTCTGTCTGAAAGGTTCTTGTGCAGCTGATGCTTGGGATTGGTACAAAAAAGGGGCATGACTGATATATTCAGTACTGTATGAGACGTTTTTAATTTGACTTGACAATGAAAAGTTTTGTGAGCCATATAATTGTGGTAAACAACCAGTGCTGTTTGATAAATAAGAACCAAGATTTTGTTGGTTTTGAGACCTTGTATAACTTGTTGTTGTCCTCAAATCAAGACTTTCATTCTCAGAAATGTTGTGTACATAACTTGGATCACAAGTGACATTCTTTAACGGTGTTGCAATATTTTTATAGCTTGGTTTTATCATCAGAGATCCTTCAACAATTCCTGTTTGGGGTTTGCCTATTCCAGATTGGATAGAGGTTTGAGATGCAAAACTACGAGGAGTAGATTGAATATAGGTACGATTATCTGCTTGAGTGGGCAGACTAGGTTGTCTGACCAATTGATTTCTTGGCTGTGGCTGTTGTGGCTCTTGTTTTTGTTCAAATGAACTATGGCGATTTGATATCAGATCTTCAGATGAAGATGTGAGCTTACTAAAAATACCAGACAAAAGGCCAGGCTGAGATACATCTGATTTTGGTAAAGTTGAAATCGGATTAATATCAGCTGAACTTTTAATGTTCTCTGGAGTGCCCTGCTGTGATTCAGAAGATTTTTTCAACATTGAGGAAAAAAATCCACTCGATTCTGAGTTTTGTTGATTGTGAGATGTTTGACTTTTAGGGGCCTGAGGTGTAGATGATTGATTGCTAGATGAATACATTTTCTGTGATTCCTGAGAACTCAAAGAGGTGTCTGAGAAGGGCAGCTTGAAAAGGCCAGACAAAAGACCATCTTGTGACTTTGTTTCTTGATTGGTTACATCCTTTCTTGGCCCACCAAGCACGTCCTTGTGTTGTTCTGAATATTGATTTTGAGTTTTTGGCTGTTGAAGAGCTTTGCAAGTCTGTTCCACTGTTCTCCCTTCAACAGGATAGTGAGAGGTTTGCCTTGATGGTCCACTATGCTCTTGAGACATTGTGACTTGACTATTTGGATTTTTGTCACTTGAGGTAAAACTTAAAAGGCCAGATAAAAATCCTCTCTGTTGAGGTGGTGGTGTTGAGGTGAACGACTGCTGCTGAGAGATCTTACATTCTGTAATGTCTTTTTGTTGCGACTTTGTCAAGTTTATTTCAGAGGAAACATTGACACTTTTGGAAAGTGCAGGATTGGATGTAGTTTGTTGCAGCGAAGGCATTTTTGGCTGATTTATTGTTTGGGTGGACTGACTCTTTTGCTGTGATGGATTGGGTTGATTTCCAGATGACAAATCACCCATGGAAGCAAATTTCATAAATCCTGAAAGAAACCCACTCTGTTGTGATTCAGGAGCTCCTCTGATAGCAGAAGAATCACAGGTCACTGTCGTACAACTTTGAGCAGGTGTAGTACCATGTTGTGGCTCTGCAGTTGCTTCAGTCTTAAAAAAATTGGAAAACCAACCCGTTTCGCTGTTTCCTTTTGGTATCGATTTTGTTTGTTCAGGAGCTAAAGAGGGAATTGCATTTTGCTTAATGCCAGGATGGGGCTCATTTGTCTTAACTGAACTTTGTGTCACACTTTTAGATGCACTTGACTCGTCACCAGAGGCAAATTTTAGTAAACCAGATAAGAGTCCCCCTTCAGACTTTTGAAAGTCTGGAGCGTTTGCATTGCCTGATGAAAGCAAAGGCTGTTTAACATCATTTCCATGAGATGACGTCATCTTTACGTCATCTGATCTTAAAATGGGAAAAACTGTCTGCATTTGAGACGGAGGAGGAACTGGTGCAGGAGAGATTAAGGAGCTGAAAGACTTTTTGAACGGACTAAAAAATCCAGACACATCAGTGGGTTTTGACCCCATTGTTGTCTTCTCATTGCTGACAGGTTTGTCTTCTTCCGCAACATGTTGTGTAACTGCTATTTTACCAAGTTTTTTATCTCCATCTACAGTTCTAAGATGATCACCTGAAGAGTTGTGACTTGAACCATTTTGTACGAAACTACCATTCCCTTTTCCAGTTTTTAAATTGTGATTTGAAGGTGGTTTATTTTGAAATCTGACGCTGTCATTGTTTTGTGCATTCTTGAGCTGTTGGTTAACTTCCTGAAATTTTGAATCAGATGACTGAAAAGGCAAAAGAGATGGTATTGAAAACTTTCTCTCAGATTGGTGTTCTTGAGTAGGCGAGACTATAGCCACTGGAGTAGAGCTTACTGTTTTTGGCATAAAAGAAAACCATTTTGAGATACCAGAACTAGTCGGAACATGACCTGGAGTCTCTGATGGTTCTGTAGACTTTGACCCTGCATGTTTTGAGCTTGTGACTTTATCAGTTAAAGAGCTAAATAATGAGCTCATTGCATTTTTCACCCCAGCCACTCCATGGTCAGAAGCCTCATTTGAAGTTGGTTCTTTAGCATTCACAGATTTGGTTTCTTTTATTTCCTTAGTGGAGAGAACTTGCTCATCTCCAATAGATTCTGTTCTTGCACTGCCTTGAGAAGAAAGCCTTGATTTGTTTGACTTGGGAAGAGATCCATACTTGCTTATCTCCTCTTCTTTTTCAGCTAGATATTCCGATACAGTTTCTACCAGGCACTGTAGCTCATCCATAGGATCCACATATTCATCACTAGGTTCCTCTACAGGAGACAGCATAGCCTCCGGAGTCCATCCACTAAACTTGCTCTTTGCATTCTTCTTATCATGAAAACTATGAAGTCTGTCCGTTTGACCACCATAAGTAGAGAAACATCCATAACGACCACAGTTTGTTCTTTCCTCATCCCGAAGTGCCTTAGCTAGAGAGTTCATCTCTTGCAGCTCCTCATCAGAACAGATAGAATAATGCATCTCATCTAAGCCGTCAGAATCAAAGCCACCATCAACTCTTTGCCTTGCAGCCTCCTCTTCCTGATATGCCACATAATTCTCCAGTGTATTTTCCAACTTGTTTTGTGCCCACATTCTTGTTTTGTAAAGTAGGCCATTTTTATATGATGGCATGGCTGATATCATGTTCTCCCGTGCCTCCAATTCCTTCACTGTGTGCAGGACTAAATCACCTCGTTTCTGTTCAAGAAATTGATCTGGTGGAAAAAAACTCGCCTCTGAATGCTTGAGTCGTTCTGGGTCTCTAATTTTTTTTCTTCGTCTTCGGTCAATAGTTGCATAACCTTCAGGGTAAGCAGCATTCAAAGGCTTTTTGCTTCTGATTGAAGACAACTGGTTTACAATTGTGTCACGGTAAGCCTCTGCAAAACGATCAACATCATCTTTTCTGTGGTCATTGTCCTCCTTCTCAAGGAACTGATCCAGCGTACATTTGCGCTGTGGTTTGTACCTGACCTCCCATTCCTCTACACCCACACCTGAATCTATGGGAACAATCCTAACCCTACCTCTCCGATTTGGCATTCTAGTACAAAAAACATTGAAATGAAAAATGAAAAAAAAAAAAAAGAAAGAAAGAAAAAGAGAAAGAGAAAGGAAAAAAAACAAATGAATTTCAACAAAAAATGGCTAACAAAAATAACAACACAAAAGAGACAGTCAGACATTTTGCATTTAAAAAGAAAAAGAAATATGCAATATGCAATAAGCAATATGCCTTAATGACCAAAAAAGTTTTTTAACAGAACACAAAGTATCTCACTAAAGAATTCTTAGTTGTTAAAACTACCAATAAACATCAAAATGTTAAATGACAACAAAAACATTGAAATAATATCGTGATTGCAGAAGACTCAAAGTGACGGTGATTAAAAGCAAAGTCGTAATTTACAATATTTTACTGTAAAAATGTAATATACCTGCTTGCATGATTGTCAAACTCATAGCTGTGCAATGAATCAGCACAAGAGTCCATATGTTGCTGGCTCGGAGGACCCATGGGGTATTGGTGAAGCGAGGAGTTGGGCTGGGCCGTGGTGTGGTAGCGTGGAGGAAGACTACTGCTTGTCTCACTTCTGTAGTCACTGTCTCTGTCATCAACAGCACTGTCCAGGTCATCCAAAGCTAGAAGCCACAAAATGCAAATTCTACAATCTTTTAAGATTTAGATATATAATAAGTACGATACAAATGAACACAAACTTCAAAAGTGTTCAAATCTTGGGAACGTGGGTACACATTTGACAGCCAAAACAGTAAAATACTGTACAGTTAAGGAGAGATATAGGAATGATATTTTAGGACAACATATCAAACATTTATTTACATACTTTGGCTGTTAGCCCATCCAAAATAGTTGCCTTTCAATGTCAAAAAGGAAATAAACATAGCAAGCATTTTAGTGAAGAAGTCTTCGCTTTAACGTAAAGATTATGTTTGTGGCAAAAAAAACAGAATACTGTAATTCAGTGAAGGATGTATGGCTCCATCTAGTGTTAGAAAGAGTGTGTTTACTCACAGCACTGAGAGGCGGCACAGGGTAAAGTGCGACCAACTACTTCCTCCCCTAAAGGGAACTACATCCAAATCAAAGAATGAAAAGAAAGTCAGAAAATAGTCAAGAGAGTCTATTTATTCAAACTAAGACACACAGTTTTAGTATTTAAAATGCTAAATAATCAATACATTGCAACTAATAATTAGTTAATAATTAACACATTATAATAACTACAACATAATTTAAGTATAATTGCTGCATTTAGTAAATATGCAAATATACAACAAAAAGGAGGCTCTAAACATTTTAACAATTGAACAGAAGTAAAAGAGCTTGTTTAAATTGCAGGACAAAAACATACGTATTTTCAATATTGAAAACATGCTGATGTATGGACTAACCTCATCGTGCATTCCCATAGCATTGATGCGCTCCAGTTTACCGGTCCAGTACAGAGCCTCATCCTCTGGGATTTCTGGAGTGGAGGTAAAAATGATAGAGCGAAATACAATTATTAAATTGTAAAACGTTGCAATCTGATATTATATTATATTTATATTTAAAAATTGATGTATATAATTTTCTAATATTGATAATTTACATATATTGTAATCATATTTAAAATATTGTTGAAAAGTGTTAATAAAGATTTATGTAAAATTCATAATTCTAATGGTGTTACTATGGGGACTAATAAACAAAGCGGAAAAAAATGTGCTTATGATCCCGAGCTCTGCTGCCAGGAGCCGTATGTCCTTTGAAGGCACATGGAACACTGAACATGAGCACAGAAGCTTCAAAAAGGCTAGATAAAACAGTCCAGCTAGTGAATGTGATCAATGGGAGGTAACCAAGCCAGACACATTGCTTACCAAGTGCGACCTTTCGCCATTCACCAGCCAACAGAATGTTCAGATTGAAGCTTTTCACATATATATTTATGTGAAATTTTGAAATCTTAAAAAATATTTAATTTAATACTGAGATGTCCTAGCTATGTCAAATAAGGACCTGTATTATTAGGCAGGCCTATTATTATCAGAACAAACCTGTTTATAGGGCACTTTTATCATTGTTATTCTCAAAAATAAATTACGTAGTAGATTGGCATATTGCCTTGTTCAACAAAGCATTTCAATGTCTGACTGTCTGTGAAACAAGGGAGTAAACACTAAAATATGCTAATTAAACTGTGATTATCATACCAAGGGGCAGCTCAAAGCGAGTGTCCAGCAAAACCCGATGTGGCGTTGGGTTCTTGGTGCCATAGATCTCATCAGCCTTCATTAGAACCTCAGAGTCCAGAAAGATCCATTCACCAGGTCCCTCCTGTTTTAATAAACAGTTTTTAGCAACTGTTAATCATATCTACCAAGTTAAAGGGTTCAATAAAACAAAAGCACCTTACCTCATCACAATGACAGATGCTTTTGAGTGGAATCCATGCTGTGCCTAACATGGTATCCCAAATCAGGCCTTTATTCCACACTTCCACTATGAGCCCCAGATCCAGCCTGCTGATCTCGCTGAACAAGACAAGTATAGAAAAAGAACTCAATCGTAAGAAAAGCATCTTTTTCTTTGATTACTATTTTTTTATTAAAATGAATAATTATGTCTAATAATGGCTAATAATTTAATGGGTCAGGAAAACACAATTACCTTCCCAATGTCAGTCTGATTTCTGACACGTTCTAAAAAAGGCAAAAGCACCTGAAACACATCCAATAAGCTATGCACCAATGACGCCTTTTTAGACAATATAGGCATTAGTGATGCTTCTTATATTGATTGATTGATTAATTGATTGATTAAATTTGATGATGATAGTAATAAGAGCAACATAGTTAAACAGTATTTTGATGGCACATAAATTAGTAATCAATTTATTACTT
>SOMO01000144.1:189302-224246 GCA_028128575.1 Paedocypris carbunculus
ACACGGTTAAATTTGCGCAAAACCCTTTCAACGGCCCGTTTGGTGGAGCAAACATCTACTGTACATCTTTGACATTTGACAGTTTTAACTGTGAAAAGCGCCCTACCACTTAACTTGAACATCTTCCTGCAGAAGCAAAACTCAGTGTAAAAAAACCCACAAGAAATGGTCTTCAGGGCAGAATTTTTATTCAGTTCACCGATATAAGGGACAGAACCATCACTGAGCATGGAAAGCAAGGGAGTCGAGGAGTTTGCAGGGAATTCACACACACCACAAGAGGAAATCAAGAGCAAAAGAACAAACGAGAAGGTAGAGGAGAAAACGGGGAGTGACAAAGGAAAAGAAACCATAGAAAAAGGCACTTCTACTCTTTCAGTAACCAGTCTGATGCAATCTCTGGATTCCATTAAAAAAAGCCTACATATTGATTGTATGAAACACACTGAACTTGAGATTGTATAAAACGACGGCATCCCGGACGAGCCCGTCAGAAAGAGCATGTAAACGAAGCTGGTTTCTCTGTACAACACCAGCCAGACTCGCTCGTCTGTCGGACTGCCGGGATAACAAAACGTAAAATGTGTGTCGAGACATTCTTAACAATCTGCCTTCTCGCATAAAAAAGTAACAATGGTCTTCCAGCGCAGTGTTCCAGCAAACGGGAAAGAATCGGTCCTTTTAAAAATAATCCACGTACAAAACGTAATAAGCGGCCGCCGTGTCTTGATATCCCAGGCTTTTCTGTACAGACACCGAGGCTCAAGAGAACAGCCGAATCAACACTCGCTTCAGATTTTCAAGTATAGAGATGAAGGCAGCCCCTGTGTGAGGACGAGGGAGACGGGCTTCTCTGTAACTACGCCCGCTGTCGCCCTGCACACAGGGGGAGTGCTGAGCCTTCACTGTGGTCTAGTAGAACGTCACATAGGGATCGATCTGGATTGAGGAAGGCCCTGCATGACCACCAGGGTTGGTAGCAGCTTCTGACTTCTCTGTATCACGTCAGAAATTAAAGGATGGCATGCAGAGACCAAGACGAGCCAAAAGGTACGAGCGCAGCGGTCCAATCCCTGCCCCGCTACTAGTGTCGGAATCAAACGCACACCACAGGGCATTTCATGAGGAATCGATCCCATCTAAAACCTTCTCCTGATCATTTAAAATGGCCAGAACAACGCAGAGTAATCACCTGGGTCTTTAGTCGGAGAAACGAAAAGCAATGGGGTTAGTGCTTCAGAGAGCAATGCATAGCATCACAAAACAACCGTTGACGTCGCATTCGTGCCGTCACTTGATCTGTCTAGCAAGAAGGTGAGGAAAGAAAAGGTGGAGGAGAGCAGGTTGGCGGGCGATTTTTAAAAGTTGAACAGGTCGAGAGAGCCACAAAGCATTCGATAAAAATAATAAATAAAACAGCCACAGGGTTGAAGGTTAGAGTACTCTAGGTAGAGCGCCGCTGGAAGGAAAGGACGTTTCCGTTACCTTTGGGAATGGGTGTGAGGTCAGGAGTGAGGGGGTTTGGAACATCTCCCTCCTCTGAGGGTCCAGTAGGTTTCTCTGTAGTCTACACCTACTGTCCCTGCAAAGGGGGGGTTACAAACTTAGTACTTAAGCTTTTTGGGAACTTCCCACGGAAAGGACTCGCGGCCAAAGTGGCCGTAGGCGGCGGTGCGCTGATAGATGGGCTTCTTCAGGTCCAGCTCTCTGGAATTGTACAGGAGATCAAGTAAGACCACAACAGGACATACACAGCGACGTGCTGTCAAACTAACGCATCCTCTCTAAAGTTTGTCAATATGGGGAAAACCTAGCGGGGAATACGTGGGAAAGCCTTCAGAGCGTTACGCTACTCGGTGAACGCAGCGCTCGAGGCGGCTACTGGCCACCCACGAGGAGCACGGTTTACCTGACGATGACACCAGGACGCAGGTCAAAGTTCTTCTTCACAATCTCCAGCAGCTCCTTCTCGCTCCTTTGGGAGGTTCCGTAATGGAATATGGAGATGGACAAGGGGTGGGCAACTCCGATGGCATAGGAGACCTTAAAATAGAAGACCACTTAGTAGCATTATGGCCTGTGTGGGGTGTCAAAGCCAACAAATGCTCACCTGGACCAGCACACGCTTGCAAAGTCCAGCCTTGACCAGAGACTTGGCAACCCAGCGGGCCGCGTACGCAGCAGAGCGGTCCACTTTAGTATAGTCCTTTCCGGAGAAGGCGCCACCTCCATGAGCGCCCCAGCCTCCGTAAGTGTCCACAATGATCTTACGACCAGTCAAACCAGCATCTCCCTGTAAGACAGAACCATTACTCTGCCGGCACGCAAACATCCACAGCTAAAAATGCAAACATGAGGAAGGCCAGACTCAATATTTTGAGCCAAGTGTCAAGTTCCCACAGATCTTACTCAATGAGCGACTCATCTGTGGGAAAACACTCTACGCTTAAATTGGTCATGAGAACCAAAAAGTTAAGTTATAAATTACAGTATAAACCTAGTAATTACATGCAATTTCTGAAGAGTTGGTGGTGTAGTGCTGGTCAGTCACAATGCCAAGCATGCTTGGGGACAACTTTTCACACATTTCAATGTCTAATGCTTTTGTGAAAGAGAAGCTCACAATAAAAAAAAAAAAAAAAAAAAAAAAAAAAAAAGGAATAAAGTTTATGGTCTCTCTAAGAGGCTCCACCGACAGCATTGGAGACTAGTAAATGGGAATCCAAATTTAAACTGTGACAAGTCAGTCGAGTATAATAAATCTGACGTAGAAGTTTTCTGCGGATTAAAGTCTCCAGAGCCATTAAACGTTGCAATAACATTTCTATGACGAAGCACCAAGACAGGTAAAAAGACGACAAAGAAGACAAAAAAAAAAAAAAAAAAAACCTTAGACTAGTTAATTGTAAAGCTGCAGAACTAAAAAAAAATTTTTTTAAACATGGGTGATATGGCACAGTCACAGCACAGTCACACACAAAAAATTACTTCTGCTCGTTAGTACCTGTGGCCCACCGATGACAAACCGCCCACTGGGCTGGAGGTGATAGATGGTGTCATCGTCCAGATAGACATTGGGCACCACTGCCTTCACCACCTTTTCCTTCAAAGCGTCTCGCATCTCATCCAGACACACCACTTCATCGTGCTGAACGGACACGACAATGGTGTGCACACGCACAGGAAGCATGGCGCCACGGTCCTGTCTGTACTGAACTGTCACCTAAACAAAATCAAATTACACATTTTTTTAAAAAATTGACTTTGCACCTTACAACTCTGCAGCAGTGTTTGGGTCATCATCTCACCTGAGTCTTAGAGTCAGGACGCAGCCATGGCAGGGTTCCGTTACGTCGCAGTTCGGACATTTTAGCGTTGAGCTTGTGTGCGAGGACGATAGTAAGAGGCATGCACTCTTCAGTCTCATCGGTGGCATAACCAAACATCAGCCCCTAAGAAGCACAACATTAAACCAATGATCTCCTGCACCAACAAGTCTCTCGTGTTCTAACCTGGTCTCCAGCTCCAACATCCTCCTCATTCCGATCCAGGTGAACCCCCTGAGCGATGTCCGGAGACTGCTGCTCAAGAGCCACAAGCACATTGCAGGTCTTGTAGTCAAATCCTGAAGGAAAGAACATTTTACGGATTAGGACCAGCTTGAGGCAGAAACTTCTGTGCTGCTTTGCATTTCTATTTAGTCGTGTGGATTTGTGGGTACAGCAAATGAAAAGTTAAAAAAATAAAAAAAAAAACTGAAAAATAACTGAAAGATAAAAGATAACTTCAGTCAATCATCTATCCTCACTATGAAATCTGTCATTGAGCGGCCAATCAGATTGATTGCATTCGATATGGCGATATTTTACTTAAGCTCCAGTTCATTTAATCTAAACTCAAACAAAGATATAAATGCGACAAGTGACTTTTCTCTGCCTTGTCAAGCGGAGAACTAATGGCACAGACTTTTCAAATCACAGACGTCATAAAGAAACAACTTCTTTTCATTTTAGAAGCAAAAAAAAAAAAAAAAAAAAAAAAATCTCTGATCAGCTCTGATTTCTACCTTTTGAAGAGTCATCATAGCCGATGTGTTTGATGGTATCCCGGACGACCTTTTGATAGTCAACCGAAGCACGAGAGGTGATCTCACCGGCCAACAAGATCATACCCGTCTTAGCAACAGTCTCTGACAGAGGAAACAGATAGGGGTTAGGGTTCATGCTGCGGGTTACGGTTACACGTTTGAACAAAAGCTTAATTCAACACTCACCACATGCTACTTTGGCATCAGGGTCCTGCTTGAGGTGGGCGTCCAACACGGCATCACTGATCTGGTCACAAATCTTATCTGTGAGAAAAGAAACAAGAGTAAAACGTCATTAAACCCTGTGGGAAATCGCTTAGATCAAGGGTTACCCATCCTAAAATTTCAATATTAATCTTGTCAATTACAGTGATGCTCAAGGGTCGAGATTTATTGACAATGTTTTGAAATGTATTGAAAATGTATTTACAAAATGCACACAAAACAAGAATTGCATCATATCGTAGAAAAAAAAAAAAAAAAGAAAGAATCTCCACATGATTCACCATTCAATCGGACTCGATAGTACGTTTTTTGCAAGGATAAAGACAACGGGTGATTTAGATGCAAAGAGAACACATTTACATCTATGAAGAATCAATTTACATCGATGAAGCTCCAGAACCGTTTTGGCAGAACAGGAATGTTCAGCCATTCAAGTGGAGGCAGAAATGGACATAGCTGCCGCTTCAGCACAGCCCCTGGAGTAACGATCTATATTTGGGGCAGAGGTAAGCCAAGCTAATCATCTGCAACCCCCCCAACCAGACCGGCCCACTACAAACCGGCTGATGCAACCACGAGGGGAAAGTTCACGCCACGTGAATGCGTGTCAGGTCACGGTGACGTCAGGTCAGCAGATAAACACAACACGACCTTTGATTACGCACAACCCATTTCCTATAGTAAAAGACGAGTGGATGTGAACGATGTGCAGTTTTTCCTGAAATGTCATTGTACAACCATGGTTTCTGAAGTGGCATTTAGACTTGTGTGATGCATGAATCAATCCCATTTATTCCCTCTTACTCCTTATTTACAAACAGCTGTAATAGTGAAGCAGGCCAAAAACTCATTCTGCATCTGAGCATTATACATTAGGGGTTGTCCTGGAGTTACCCCAAACTTCTCTGCAATACACACTTTCGTCGCTAGTTTTTGTTGCTGTACCCGGATTAGGTAAATCGACCACGCGCTTTTAACGCCAGATTCGACTTTTGTTTAATCGTTCTGGGACTTCCCGCAGAATGGCGAACTCGCACGAACACGTGACACCTCGGAAGAGTCGCGTGCTACGTCCGGTTCTGCCTAAAGAGCGCGCGCTGACGCAATAGTAACGGCCAGTTGAGGAAGACGGAAAAGCTTTCACCACGTGCGTCGCAAATCCTAAAAAAAAAAAAACTACAACTGACGCGCCCTCGTTTCACACAGTCACGGTGACGAGCCGAAAAGCTCCCACTAAAATCTGCCCACACGGCTGCGTAATTTGTCGCAATACACGTTTAAAAACAAAATACAGAAGTGAGTGGCGGTGTGCGGTTGATCGGCTCAAATCAAACCGACAGTAATAACAACAACAACAACACGGCGCTACGCTACACCGCATTGCATGTCCCGCGAGCGCGCCGTTAACATGGCTACCGCATGGCAAAACACAAACGAACACACGCGACTAGACACACGGCCTCCCTTTAGAACACATCCCGTTTGCTAAAACATTTAAAAAAAAAACACAATTACAGTACTAGCGCAGACGTCTGAGAAAGTTCGAGGCCTGTAATCGGGAGATTAGCGTCGGGCCGCAGACCGGCTGACCGCGCGTGGCCGAAGGCGTATCCGCGCGTCGTATACACCAAATCGGCGGATCACAAATCGCAATTTCAACACTTACACTCTAATATGGCTGTTTGTTATGTAACGAGTCGAATGTTTAGGTAGCAGCTATTAGCATTCGCTAGCTGCGCGGATCGCGCGACCTTGTGACCGTTAAATCCGCGTGGAACCATATAAATAGTGCTGGTTAAAATCGCGCTACGGGATACATACCAGGGTGTCCTTCACCCACAGACTCCGACGTGAACAAAAAACAGTCTTCATCGATCAGGGAATTGTGAAACCCGTTCATCTGCCCGTTCATGGTCGAGTTGTTGTCGCGCTTATTTCAACTTGGGAAACGTGTCTCGGTTGCAGCAAAAGTCGAAATAGCGATGATGTTTCTAGCGAGGCTCCGCTGCGATGCTTTGATCTCAGTCGTTCACGCTCGGCATACACACGCTGCTCGCCGGTGCTGAAGTTTATATCCCTCCTACTTTGGCCCAAAAATCAGACGTCACTCGGACGCCCACCATCAATCTCCCAGTCAGCCAATCAGAGGCGCCGCTGAACCTGTAGATCGAACCTTGGTGAAGTCCTGTACAAACTGCTCTAACGCCACAAACACGCAAAAAAAAAAAAAAATTTTGTTTATGTACGTACGGTATTTATATCTATGTGTATAATCTGTTCAATACAATTTAATATTCTGAATTAATTACAATGTTACATTTTGTTATGCAGTAAAGCCTTTAAAGTGTTTTTATTACAATATTAAGGAATACCCAACAATCTACAACACTCAAGTCATCGTTTTTGTTTCTAAATGTCCGCATAGACGTATGTTACACAATATGTTTCATAAATACAATATACGGTATGCATAATAGTCATGTGACGAAATTACGCAACAGATGCAGGTGAGAAATTATGTAAAACGCAAGCGTACTTTGTCCCTGGCCAATGTATAGCTTACACCAGGAATGTAGTCTGTAGTTCTGGAGTGATGCACTTTGAACTGTGTGAGCAACGCATTACTTTGATTAGTAACTGTAGTATGAAGTTTTTAAGAAATGTAGAAGAAACACAAGCTGGGGTTTGGGATAAAACTGTCAGGATTTGTACATAATCATATTCATCGTATTTTGGTTGTGTCTGAGCTTTATGTTCCTGTCTGTTCACACTATCTTAACACTGGGCCTCTTTTATCCCCCGTAATCTAGCAATTTCTTAAAGTGCCAGGAGGTTCACTGGACATGTGCTTCAGAGGTCAGCGAGTCTGGGCTTTAAACCTGCATCTAAAAACCTTTCCAAATTCTTGTTCTTTTAAGCAAGATCTTCTAAACGTTTTGCAAGCCGAGTATCTCAGTATTGATTAACGGACAGAAATATCGCATGTTTATGATCAGCTCAATTTTTCACATTGATTTTCCATCTTTAGTAGCGCTTTCAGACTCAATATGATTATGTACAAAAATATTAAAATAATTTTGAAAACTTTCAGCTTGGTACTTTGAACTACTGTACACTGTAATGACACTCAGTGTTATTTCCTTTTTTGTTAAAGTTAAAAAAAAAAAAAGTTTTGTGCAAAGAGCAAACGACGCTTGTGAAATGGTTGTTGGGAGGATTAATATGTGAAGGAATCAAGCACAGATCTGGTTATGATTCACTTTCCTAAACATCTTGTTTTTCTAGCTGCTGGAACCCATAGACACATTAACTTATAATATGAGATTTCAACCCAGTTTTGCGAGTCATTATAGTTCAGCTTTGAAGTTCTTCTCCTTTGAGTATTCCATTTTCTTTTAATATTTGAGCAGAATTCCGCAATACTGATATACCGTAAATCCAGTTATTTGTTTTTGTTGCACGGGAGAAAAGCTCGGTTCTGGCTTGGATGCCATACATGCATCACATTGCTGCCAGGTGACAGTTTTTACTGGAAGGCATGTTTGTGAAATGAAATTTCTGTTGCACAATTTTGTGTCAGACGCCTCAGAACTCCACATCATCAAACTGTTTACGTATTTGTGGTTTTGCAATCGCTTCTCTGCTCAAGAAATAATCGTTCTGGTTTCCGTGTTCTATTGCCTCCAGCTTTAGAATAATTAGAGCAAAACATTCCAATAAGAGAAGAACATTTAAATAATACAATTTGATACACGCTATATGGTATATAATATAGTTTACAAAAAGTTTCACTTTTAATTAGTCACTTGTCGATTGTTTGGATGTTGTTTTTCCCATTGCTGTTTTATTTTCTACAAGTTTTTCCTTAACTGCCGGGAAAAACATACAAGCTTGAACATGTTTTTCAATTATCTGTTATATGTTCTTAGGAAAAAGATAACTTAGGTAAGTCTGGACAAAAAAGGGGAATTCATATTCAGACGACTTGTCAGAGCTGCTCAATACATGTGGAAAATCATCTGTAGACCTTTTTGATTTCATAAGAATGGTCAAAACATACCGCTACACACACACAAAAAAGAGTAGTTGACGAATGACATTGAGGGTTATTTCTCAATCCATCCATCTTCTTCCACCACATCTGGTTTGTGTTGTGGATCAGAGATTCACTGGATTCTCTGCGCAGTCCCACCAGTCTAATTTGTAAAATGTATAGAATAGCCAAATGAAAAAACGAATTCAAAATTAAACAGTTGTTTTATATATGTATTAATTATAATTATATATATGTATATATATAGTTTGATATTGTTATATATAGTTTACTATATGTAAATAGTAAAATATAACTAAAGAATATGCCTTGTATGTTTCCATTGGATCTTACATGTGGACAGTTTACCCAACACACTCATTTTCAGGTTTCTGCCGGATCGTCCACGTGTTGTCCAAACACACAATATCCACTCAAATGTCACAGTAAGTCTCGTCACAGAATGTCAGAAATGGTCAGAGCTCATGAGATTGGTTGTCTTCATGGTTGGACACAAAGCAAGTGTTAATAAGTGACTCATTGGTAAAGGTGGTGTCGTGGTCTTACAGTACAGCTAGTGGTCACCAGTTCTAGCAGGGTCGCTGTTTAAGGGAGTGGTGGTGGTGGATTGATTCTAAGGACCCAAAAACTAGCCTCCAGAGATCAGCCTAAATAATATTCTTTCGTTGCATTAAAGAGCATTGTTAAAATTATTTTAAAGTTAAAAGGATTTAACTTCAAAATTTTAAGTACAGGTCAAAGTCACGTCAACATGTATTTGTAAAAAAAAAAAAAAAGCACATTTCATAATCTTTTTTACTGCTAATCTTATGAGTTTCGGCTTTGATTGCAAATTCTATTTGATTTAAAATTCCAGATTTATAATGTGACTGCCGGTTTTCAGACCTCATTAGAGGATATTTCTTGGTCTGAGCTGTACACAAATGCACCGAGCAAGCACCGTTAAAAAAAGACACCAATAATCAGCAGTGTTATAATGACTAAAGAGAATTTAAACACAAATAATGGTCATAAAGAGTTGAGATGGAGGCGGACGTGTGTTACTTTATTCCGGGTGCAGCAGTTTTACTTTGGGTCAGGCCTTCCTGCACTAAAAGACAGTTGAAACCAAAGCAGGACCAACACGTTTAACCGTCTATCGCTGATAAATGGTGCAAAATGGACAGAACACTCGAATCTCTCCCAGCCAAACACACAAAGAACTGACAACGTGATTGTGAAGCGATTAAACACAACATGGACAGGAAGAACAGAGCTGCGGGTCAGAAAAGCGTCCAGAAAGCCACCGCTTCTCCGCTCTAACTGCATTACAATATCAGCTAAAGTCTATAAACTGGTCATTTAATCAATCTGAATGGTCATATAATCACATCCCCCGCTTTCCCTTTACTACCAGGTCTGGGTTCTCCTAAAATGGCAGCTATCAAGGCTTCCGGAGCACTGACTCCGTTCCCTGGGGACACGGGGCTGCGTGGACTGAGCGGACTGATGGAGGGTGAACTTGTATCTGGAGACACCAGACGTTCTTTCTTGGCATTGCCTGAGGGCCGCGGAGAAGGGGTCCGTGGCGGGCCGTCTCGAGGACGAGGGCAGAGGCTGAGCGACTGCAGTGAGGGCAGAGGAGTCGCGGAAAGCGCCGGAACAGCGGGACTGCGGCTTCGCTGCCTCTTCTGCTGATGATGCCGCTTTCCGCTGTGATTTCCCGGACTGGGGCTCCGGGAACTCGGGGCCAGTAGGACCAGTGTGCTGTCGTCCTCGGAGCTGACGTCTGAACTGTCGGACCGGGAGCGAAACGCGGCCGCAGGAGGTGTGGACATGGGGAGCTGCACCTGAGGAAGAAGGATAAAGGATGTTAGGAATATAAATCTGACAATGTTCTACAGCAAGTTTTTCAAGCTCTCGTTCATTTGATAGCCAAAATGTAAAAAAAAAAAAAAAGAGTTTTAAGGGTGAGAGCTTAAAGTTGGGCAAATTCCATATTTCAGTCTCATTGACAAAAATCAAAACGATTTTTCCATTTACAGAATATTGGAAACTGGCACCCATGAGCTAACTTTTCCTAGCTGTTGTCGCACCAGGCCTTGCTCATGTCAACCGCACTGTGCTATAAAAAAGCTTTAATTTGCTGTCTATTTGATTATTTTGTAGTAACATTATCTATTTGAGTCTTTTGATCTGTCTAATTTTAAGACTGCTTTTGATTGTATATTGGCTATACAATTATTTAGTTGATGGTTTTTATATGTGTGCGTTTCTATATTTACATTATTTTATGATGAAAGAAAATACAAATACAGTGCGGGTTACGCCCCCAACTGGGCCGAACCAGTGTGAACCACAATAGTGTAAGGAGTTATCACGTGATTGAGATAAAAATGTAATAGGTTCAGGAAACTGAAGGCACACCTATTTTATTACAAACAAGTTTAGCTGGTTTATTGCTGTATAAATGTTTCTGTGTGTATTACTCCAACGCCTTTATTCAATATTGTGTTTCCTTTAATGTGGCTGTTCATACTCATATACTATAAAAGAAGGCTACAGAAAATATGTGAAGGGTGAACGGTGGCATTGACCAAGTAGAATGACCAAGTCACTGTGCCCTGAGATACTATCCAAACAAATATTTGAGCTGCATCGGAAATCTCTGGGAGAGAAGTGAAGACCTGGAAGGGTTCGGTGACTCCAACAATAGTGTTGGTGCTGTTGCTGTAGTAGCCTAAAATGTATTCGCCCGGATCTCGTGGCAAATCCTCTTCAGAAAACATCACCTGAAGGTCACATGCCAACAAGGATAATGAAAGTGAGCACTTGATGAAAACAAATATCCTTTGTAAGTGTTAATACTGCTTGGTATCGCTAATCTTAAACGCTTTAGAATTAAGATTAGATGAGTATACAGTACAGAGAAGGTCAAGGTCAAGCTGATAATACACTATTGATCAACATTTTACATGTCATACCTGAGTCGTAGGATCGGATTTGACCCAGACGTATGCAGCATAATCTTTGTGATGCCTAAATCCTACCTAGAAAGGAAATACAACACCACATATTTGAATGTATTAAAGGTGTTGAGATTAAAGTGGAAACACAACATTTTAATCTTCCAATAATAAAAAACAAAATAAACATGTTTGTGAAAATTTGTTACAATTTCAGTATTTAAATACTGTGTCAAAACTCTCTGATACAATGTGCAGTGTTCTCCTACTAAGAAGAAACCAAGTTCTAGTCCGGAACAGTTTATGTTTTCTTTGTTTGAGTGGTCTTTGTCCATCAAACTAGACATGTTTTAAAGAAAAGTAAAATACACAAATAAAGCAATTAAGTGAAAAATGTGTTAGTGTTTCTTGTTTGTCTCATCCAATGATTGGTTGACGAATAATTCTGGGCGTGTCTTCATAGGCTGTGATAGGCTAACGAGCCACAACTTGGTAGTTCCTTGTGTTCTTTTAGTGGAAATGTTAAATGTAACTCTTTTATGCATTTTAAGTCAGTTTAGATAACTGTTTGAAGAAAGAAAATTGTACTAAATAATGTTAAAATTATTTAGAAAGTAATATATCGGAAGTTATTTTGTGTTATATGGCAATGTAGAAACTCTTTCGCTTTGAGAAGAACATCAGCACAAATCTGAAGGTTTCGTGCGGGGTGGTGTCAAAGCAGACAGGAGTGTTTGGGAAAGCAGCTTAACATCGAATTCCCATTTAGTGATTTGAATTGTACCACAAATCAAACATTTAATCTTAATCAGACTAATGACACCTATTAAAATCATTTATTATAATAATATAATAGTTATAATAAGACATCAGAGGTGCTGTACCTTGTACAGACCCACCCAGTCCCACGAGCTTCTCTGAAAGCCTTGTGTCATGGTGAGCTTGGCTGTGGCATCAGAGGACTTGGTCCACTCCTTCTCCACCTCCAGGGTCACCAGTGGCACGGTCACCTTAAAGGGAAACTGACCCCAGTGGAGGAAAAGGTGCACACACATCACACACAATTAAATGCACTCACATACAAACTTTTAATATTAAAAGTATTAATATATTCATAAAATGTATGGTTTAGTAAATATGTTATTTATGTATATTTTAAGTATTTGGGTTAGGGTTACTTTCTGTTAAAGTAATAGCACAAGCTGTGTATTGATATTTATTACAGCTTAAAATAGTGCATATTTAGATGTTTTTGTACATTATAGATTTTGTAGATTTTTTTGCAGATTTAGACAAATTTTGGCATCATTTCCCCGCGATTTTTCTATACCAAGTCTTTTTCAGACTCACATGCAAAGAGAAGAGGGCCGACACTGGCTTGTGATCACTGATAGTGAAGCCCATATGACTGCGGTAGAAGTGCTGAGAGACCCGGGTGGTTCCCCCCAGCCACGAGGTCAGACCCCGCTGCAGCGCTGAATTATGGGAAGGCACAGGAGAGCCCGTCCTGCGCAGACGCCACAGGATTCGGTCGGTCCAGGCTGGCTTTCTCTTCTTCGCACTAGGAATGAAAACTTGATTCACATAAGAGAATAAATACAAACAACCGTATACAGGCATGACAGTCTCACACCTTGTGTCATAAGTGTGTGTCCCCACATCAAATTTGTATGTTGGTGGGAATTTTAGCATCCCTTCCACAAATCCCTCCAGAACCGACTCGCTGTCTTTTGCCATGTTCAGCTGCACAGAAGCCAAAACAAAAGACAAACTGTTCTTATATTTTATCTTTGTTAAAACGCACACACTCAACTCAGCTTTCAAGCCAATACAATATTTTTTCTTGACTGGGAATTTCATTAACTTTTGTTATTTGTTGGTTTGAGCCATTTTCTAGTTTCCAGATGCAGAGATTTGTAGTTTTTAGGTCTTAAGCAAATGTGAATAATGGTCACAAGCGTTTGTGATCTTATGATTCAACAGTTGCGTAATAAATGTTCTGCCCCGGGGACAAAGGCAGTAAGCGGAGGTTTCCTACCTGATCTTTCTCCCACAGTAGATTCAGTTTGTCGTTCTCTATTGAACTTTTCACCACATGAATGTCATATCCTTCAATTCGGAAGTTGAGATCTCCAAACCAGAAAACCACACTGTGAATAATACAGTCAATTACTTTAGTTAAAACGAAATAAGCATTAAAATGTTTAAAGCTTTCTATCTATCTATCTATCTGTCTGTCTGTCTGTCTGTCTGTCTATTTGTCTTAACATATGTACACACACTATAATACTTTTTAAAACTGAATGTGGAGAAAAAAAAACAAGTTTCTGATGAAGCTTTGGAAAAAAGTGAATATGGCGCCATCAACTGACCATGCTGATGAACTGTTGTTACAACAAGCATTTATTCTTTATTATTGGCTTATATTAATGTTTATTACATTGAATAAAAGTAAAAAAAAAAAAAAATACCAGTTAGTTTCTTTGTTTAATACTGGTAAACTGAAAAATGTACACCCTACAATTATTTTTTATAATGCGAAGATAAAAAAAAACACAACGATTGACTTAAACAGTTACACGCGCACGCACGCACACACACACGCTTAGCTCGAGCTACCCACTCGTGATCCAGCACACCGACCGCGGCTCCGCCCTCGAACTGTTGCTGCTGTAAGATGCTCTCGAAGTCTTCCACGCGCTGCTCCAGATGACGCATGTGCGCCGGCAGGTGGCAGTTCAGGAAACACACGGCGTGTCCGAACACCAGCATGCGCGCGCTGACGCCCCCTTTGTTCCCCTGAGACAAAGACACACAGACGGAGGATAATGGAAAAGCTATTAATAATACAGTAGCTTTGCACCAACACTCTCTACTACCCTGTTTTGGAGTGTAAACTTTAATAAAACAGATGACAGTTGCGGTCAAACTATTATATCATTTAAGTTTTTAATTTGGCAAAAAATGAGCAAGAGTTTAATAATGCATCTTTTACACTAACAACACCTATTATTTTTTATCATTTTGTACTGGATTGGTTAAATCTTTTTTCTGTTTTATTTATTTTATTAATAGAATGTGCTTGTAGCTACAGCATGACAGCGATTGCTATTTTTAATATTAAATACCATATGACGCATACACCTTGCATTTTATGCTTGTGCGTGTGTGTGTGTGTATAGACTACAGGATACTTAATTATTTAGTATTTGTGTATGTGTGTATACTGTGTGTGTATTTAAATATAATACACACGCATGATCAGTCTGAATTTGTATTTAGAAATGTATATTTAGTATACTGAATTTGCTTAAAAACAAATACACACACACACACACACACACACACACACTGTCAATATAGACACATTAAATATATCCATACACTAGATAAATATATATACGCACATGCATATATAAATGAGTTCAGTGCATTTACATACAGTACATTATATTTGTAAAGTTATTAATTATATAATGTATTAGTACATTATATTTGTAAAATAATTAATAAAGCGTTGTTTTACGTCCCTTTGGAGCTTGACAGAAGACTGATGGCCAAGGAAGGTGATTAAAGAGTGACAGATTGAGTGAATTCTGAACACACTTTCCCTTTAAATCCTTTGCTGAGCAGGATAGACGTCCTGTGCAGTCAAGGGTGAAATGGGCTGTGCAGAGACGTGCAGTTTATGAGCAGCACCAGTGATGCGGTTCCCACGGGTTTGCTCGCTCTTTCAGGGCAGTATTGCTGCATAAAACGATGATGAACCTTGTGCGCACATGAGTGTGTCCGTGTGTGTGTGTGTGTGTGTGTGTGTGTGTGTGGACACTGAAAAAGAGATCAGAATCCAGGCTGCTGTGCGTCCTGCTGTGCCCTAGTCAAAGGAGACTGCAATACAAACCTGGTGCTGACACACACACACACACACACACACACACACAGACACACTTTGATTTTCAGCTGTCTGATATTCTGCAGTCATTAAACCTGACCAAGGTTGACAGAATGCAGTTCTTTAAGAACGTTTTGCACTATTTGTGTCGCCTCACCCAGTATCCCCCAAGCCCAGTGCGGGTGCTTTGAGTCTGTACGCCCCGGAGAAAAGGAAGGTGATAGAATTTGGAAAACACCAGCAAGAAAACTCCCTGCATCCTCTGAGAAGCCACCTGAGAAGAGGATTAGAGGTCAGTGAAGGACAAATCAATGCATTCAGATCTTCTTTAGGACGAATATGGCGCCTGTAAAACTATCTGAATCATGCGACTCTGATGGGATGTCACGCGTACCAGCACGTATCCGTATCGACTGAGTGTGTCCATGCAGAGTTCACTCCACTGATCTGTGAACAGAGCATCTTTGAGCCGCTTGTTGATCATGGAGTTTACTTCCTGCAGACTGAAGCAGAGAGACGTCAAGACCAGTATCAGTAATGGATGAGCTGTTCTCACCCCACGATGAACATGTCCGTGCTGCTGCTTTCAATACCAGGCCCAAACAAGGAAGTGATGTCATCGGGCGGCATCGCAGAACCGACATTCCATGTGACTATATGAACCCTGTAGATCATGGAGAGAATTAGCTCTTATTGAAGAAACCATTTTTGAAAACAATAAAAATTTTTGAAGCTACTAAAAAAGGCAGATGTGACAGGTCAACATTCTGGCCTAGTGGTTAGAGAGATTGACAGGTTTGAATGCCAGACTTGA
This sequence comes from Paedocypris carbunculus, assembly GCA_028128575.1. Taxonomy (NCBI): domain Eukaryota; kingdom Metazoa; phylum Chordata; class Actinopteri; order Cypriniformes; genus Paedocypris; species Paedocypris carbunculus. Next base: position 205,320 of record SOMO01000144.1, read on the forward strand.
GGTTCCACAATTGAAATGTTCTTGAGCAAGAACTGACCTGATCTGCCTCATGGACCCCGTGGCATTAGACCACTGTGTGTGTCTGAGTCATTAAACACAATGACTCATTATATCTATTTTTAACACATTATTTAAACTTGACAAAGATTTTACTGGCACAAACGTTGCAGATTTGGTCAAGTTTGCTGAGTCAGCTCTTCTCCAAAGCAAAGGAGGAAAGCAAAGCAAGCAAAAACCAACATCTGTGTGACTGCAGGAAAATCATGTTATAACACTAAGAACGGACAAGGTCTTTAAACAGGCCTTCATGGACATCAAGAGCATCAAAGCTGCTTCAAAGCAAACATGTAGACAGTCCCTATAGAGCTTTACATAGACAGAAATCCCACCTGAAATCCCCGTCCTCACTGATGTCCATGTTCAGCTTCTTCTCACTTGTCTCCACAGTTTTTTCTAAAGTTGGAGTTGGTTGAGGAACAGGGCTTGTGGAGACGGTGGGTGCGTTGACATGGATGGGTTTCTCTGGAGGACAAGGTAGCGATGAAGAAATCGTTTGCAGGTTAAAGTTGAGATGAGGGGAATGACCCAGTGTGTTCTGAGGACCACAACAAGGCAAAGAAGAATCAGCAGGACAATGTGAGGTCAAGCTATTAGCTTTAGCCTGCGAGGATGGGTCAGTAAGTCTGGAGCCTTTGATAGCTGCATTGGCCCCAAGAGCCGTAGGTCTGGGTCGACTGATGCAGGCGGAAGCGGTGGTCAAGTCTGCGCTTGCTCTTTTCTGAATGCTTGGGTTGGTCTTCAAAGTCTGATTGTGCCCTGTTGGACCTATCTTCAGACAGTCTGAGGGAAATCCTGGTTGCTGCAGGGAGCTTTGATACCGAAGACCCTGTCCAGGTTCCTGGCCACTCTGAATCCTCTGCGCTGGATCCATTGACCTGCAGAAACAGTGGCAGCCGTGAAGCTGTTAAAGAACATTTCTGGGTCACTTTCACCGGAACGTGTAAAGAGACCTTGAAAGGGAATGTTGTGAATGCCAAGTCCGGTGTTTGTTTGTCCTTCGCACTCCTCTGCTTTCTCCCACGGCCCAACACAGAGACGCTAGCTGTCAGAAATGAACAGTGTGTTAGGAGTTTTGGACAAGAGCCAGGAACGTACCTGTCCCTTATCACTCGGACTTTACTGGGACGTCATTGACATCTACAGAACCAGCAATGAGAAACGACAAACCACAAGAGACACTCCCTTCCATCCTAAAGCAAGTTCCTGTTGCTTGGCAACAACTTTCAAGACAAATGCCACATTCCAAACATTTTGATTCTTTCCATTTAGCTTTTATTTTAATGTAAAAAACCATGCAAATTTACAGGACGTTGCTTAGCTGATTATTGTGGAATCATAAGCATCAGCATTAAGTCTTAATAGCTTATCTCTTTAAAGCTCATAATAGCTAAGAGCATCTTTAACAGCTCTGAACTTCTGGGACAGATTGTTTGTGGGAGAAGATTGTTCTCTCAAATTACAGTCATATCATAGAAACAGTGCGCACGTTCCCAGAAAGCAGTAGCAAAGAATGCTTTTTAGAAAATTGCTTTGCATGGTTAGATGGAAGGCATGTGAAATCAACATTTTGTATAAGAAAAAAACAATAACCAACAAAGTTGAAGTGCTGGTTGTCTTGGTTTCTCTAACAGGGTGGTATAATGAACACATGACATCATCAAACATTTATAACTCTGACAATGGCTTTCAGTCCAATGTTTTTCAAATAGCAAGAGTGAGAAAGACATGAGAGGAACTTATTCCATCTCTCATTTTGTCGGTGTCTCATCAGAACAATTCACATTATGAAAACATGAGAATCACCCACACGCTTATAGTCTTGATGACATCAGAATAAAACAGCGAACAGAGCATCTGATAAAGAATATCTAAAGTAAAGTGCCAACTATCGAACCTCATCGCCCTGCCACGCGATGATGATGATGATGATGAACATGATCATCAGCAAGGTCATACAGTAAGAGCTCGCGAGTCAGTTAAAAGTCTTTCCGCGGTACAAGGTGACTGGACGAGACGTGGGGATGCAGATAGATGTAAGATGCAGCATCGTTAGATCTTTTTTGTAAAGTTGCTCGTTCGACGACACTTGTTAGTACGCTGCAGTGTTTGGATGTGAATGTCACGCATCGCTCGCGCTCTCTCTCGGGCTCGGCACGCAAACGTCATTTCCAGGTGTTTTCCTTCACACGACTGTGACACATTTAAAGACGTATGTTCTGTTTTAACAGCACAGTGATTAAAAAGGGGGAAATCTTACCGGTTCTGTGTCCTTTAAGTCCAGCAGAGACGCTCACTTTACATAGATACCTCGCGCGCGCTCCCACATGCGTGCGCGCGCATACACGCGCCACTGATACTGAGTGATGGAGAGCGGATACAGCAGTACCTGTCATAAGCACAGAAAAATAACAAACACCTCGAAGTCCAATTATTTTCTGACACGACGACGTCACTCGACGATAGAATGACGCAATGTGACCAAAAACAACTTCAATAATTGTGATGGCCAACTCTCTTAATTGATCTTAAAAAGCTATTCTTTCTCTTTTAAGTAACGGCGATAAATTCGTTTGGCATTGACTTGCATGCTTTCTTGATACTAGTACGTACACGTTTATAATAAATAAATAAATAAAAATGTACAGTATTTAAGAGCCGCAGAAACAAACACAGTAAATAATTGTATTAATCAAACAACTAAATAGAACGTAATATACAACAATANGAGCCTTTGATGTATGACTTTTTATGCTTTATTTATAACTGGCTTTAGATATTGGAGTAAAATTGCACTAAAATTTTAAAATTAAAACAAATTATACACAATGAAAAAAAATATACATTCAAAGACACTTCAAGACTGCATTAGTATAATTAACAGGCAATGTTTTTGGAACAGTTACAGTATTATATAATTCTAAAATCTCCAAACTTTTCAACCAAGACACCCACATAAGACTGGAGAGTTTGTCTGTCCCTGAGACTCTTGGGATAGCTGCTAAGAGCATATTTAAAAAAAATATCGTTTGCATTTTTGAATCATTTATGCAATAAGAAATGTGCCCAGGAATATATATTTAAACAAGCAATAAATCTTGCATAAAAATCCCCATTATATCCCTATGCCCTTATAAGCATGATATCACTGTGCTGGCATCCATTCAAAACAGGAAGTAACAGTACCATAAAAAGCCATATACAGACACATTCACACAATCTCTGAGATTAATGCATGTGTAATCTCACTGGAATGCTCTGTTTCAGAGCCTGGACAAACAATAGGTTATAATCCTCATCTATACTTGAAACAGCGAGGATCATAAAGCGCTTTTAATCTCGTCAGGCCACATGTGTCGTCCGGTCAAGTACAGGGAAAGCGAGTGTGTTTTAAGGCGTCTTCTTTTTAGTCTTGACCAGGCCTTTCTCCACCAGGCAGCGATAAAACTCCTGGATATACGTGTACACACACTTCCAGTCAGGTTCTTTCATCCGCATCAGGTCGTCCACATCTAGCAGGGGCGGACAGTCGGCTAGTCTCCTGCACACACACACACGCACACACACAAGCACACACACGCGCGCACACACACACACACACGCACACACGCACGCACACACACGCACGCACACACACACACACACACACACACACACACACACACACACACAGACTGTTTACATTTTTTACAAACTGTTAGGTTGATCTTTAATTTTTAACACAAGGTAAAACTTTCGATAGGATGTAACATCCACTAATGTGCACAGTGACAAAATCTGTAAATTCGAATATGAACATATTGTTAAAAAAGTGGAATGAGATGGATTGTTTAGCAGATTTATCTTATCTGAAGCCATTCCAGCAATGTATTGTATTAAATTAGCTATTAGTTAACATTCTTTAAGGCTTGATGTTGAATGTTATGCTTGCTGAGATCTAAATCTCAAACTTTTAGTTACAACGTATTTAAAGAGATTTTTTTGAGAACTTAAATTTTCTCATGACAAATAATGGACTTAATAATAAGACCAGACACTGCAGGAGTCTTACTCTGCCGTCTTAAAGGCCTTCTCAAAGTTGGCTCTGCGATCATAAGGGTCAAGCGTACAGTACTCAAAGCTTTCAGGAAAGAACCTGTGCACCAGAGCACAGAATGCCAGCCCATCTGCCCAGCTAGAGGAGAAGTTGTGAATTTCCACCCCCTGCACACACACAAACACAAAACACACCGAAGAGGAAAGTCTAACACCATTGTTTTAGTGAGAAGTCAGTGGCCCCCAAAGACTGACCTCATAAGGTTCTGTTTTGACCCGGCACCAGTCCAGCAGCATCTGCTTGACGTCTTTGGTGTTTGGACCTGTTAGGCTTTGCTGTGCTGTGCCTCTGGCTAAATTGGACTGAGAAGGGCTTTGAATAAGAGACAAAGAGACAAAACGAATAACAGTGAGATAAAGATGAGCATTTGCTGTCTGTCGGACCGACTCACCGTGCCAAAGGTCTCGTACAGGAAACAGTCGATGGTGGTGGAGCCGTTTCTGTTGGAAAGCAAAGATTGCCATTATTATTATGATGAATTATTAAAGTCCTAAAGAAACATGTCTAGGGTTCCTCACTATGTGCATTGTACTGTGAAGCTTTCTGGTTTGTATTTAATCTTGCGTCAGTCTTGCCGTTCTTCTGACACAGGTTCTCCATCCGGGCCGCTCGCTCTTTATCTCGCCGCTCTGTAAGAGACGCACTGTTCATAAATACTCATAAATAAATGCTTGTGTTGTGTTTATCATCGAATTATGCTACCGTCAAGTTATGCTAATGAATCATATCTGTTCTCATTAAATTATGCTAATGTTTAATCTCTACTATCCTCAAACTATGCTCATTTCATTTTTTTCTATTTAAATTAGAAGATGACTCTTCAATTTTTAAGTGTTATTTGGAAAATTGCTTTGTTGTTCGACATAAACACTAGTGCACATCATTTGTACATACAAAACATTGGTAATCTCCATATTTTCTTGTAAATAATGAAGATAAAAGGCACAATAATATTATGCCAATATTACCTTTTATATGAAAAAAAAGTATTATAGAGTATATTTTTCTGCATTGCCAAAAAACATGTTTTTATTGATATGTTTTCATTGATATTTATCTACCCAGTAGAACCAGACGCTGTGGGTTCAATTCCCACAACTGAAAATCTGATGTGGCTTGAATATTTAAGCAAGTCACAGAATAAAAAGCGTCTGCTGAATGCACATGGCAAACATTCACCTCTCTTCTTCTTGAGCAGATCTCTCATGGCAGCCCGGATCATTTTCCTCTCCTCAAACTCCACAGCGTTATCTAGCTATGACAGAGTAAACAGAGGACACTCAGCTCAACGGTTTTCTAAATATGGTCAGGAAACCCACTATGTCAGGCTCTGCGTGGCTTTTCACCATTTTATTGAGGATCTCTTCGTCTTCTATGGCTGCCAGCTGTTGGGCTGTCAGTGGTCCGGGACTATCAGTGGACTGCTGTGTGTTTGCTGGATCTGATGCTCTTGACTCACTGTCCATCTTCAGGGACAGCAGGAGGAACAGGAGGTGTTGATGGAGGTAGCTCAAGAAATCTGCAGATCTCAATGTGCCGCGTGGGAACAAGGGAGCGTTTTTAGAACAGGAAAACGAGGGAGAGCAATTCTGCTCTAAAGCAAATCTTTAGTCAGATCAACAAATAAAAACACACTCCACTAAATCTGCCGGAATTAAACGTCAAACTATTTCTAGCTCCAGATATGGTGATAACAACTATGATCACTGTACATTCACACAGACATTGTAAACACATGTATTCTGTGACATTTTTGCTTTTTGTACAGTCAATTTAACAAAAGGAAAAGGAAACAAACTATTAACCAAAACATGACACCGTATTGTAAACAACACTGTTTTGAGATAAAACTGAGATAAAACTGTACTTATTTAAATATACTAATAAATACGGTTTGCCTTTTGCAAAAAGGTAAAAATTAAATCATTCCAAATATATTTCAGCTTTGTTTTTAGAAAAATTACATTCTTAGCTCAAACAAACAATAAATGGGTCATTTGACAATAAATCAGTCAATTGTTTAAAAACAGACATGATGGAGATTTAAGTAAACCTTTACTTTATTTCACCGATTTCGTCTTAAACGCACCAGTAGTACCTGTCGTAAAGAACAGTGGAATCAGAGCAAGTTATTGAGATGATGCTCACCAAACTCTCCGCACTGGTCCTAATGAAGTCCTCACGTGTCTGCGGGACTCAGGTTCTTGAACAGTTCTGCTGCAGTAGCAACTTGGTTTTCAGACCCCTCCCTCATCTCGACCATCATCATCATCATCATGAGGTAAAGATCTGGGAAAATCAGAAAGTGGAACTAAACATTCAGTATTTTAGCACTGGCTGTTCAGATTAATCTGATTCACATATAGCGAAAGATGACAATGTATCAATTTTATCTAAACACTGTCATTTTCACTACTGCTATCTGTGTGTTTATATTCCTAAACTTTGGAAACGACAAGCTGATTAAAACAGTGCGAATGCGGCGTTGACGGCAGTGTTTATTTAAGCAGGTGGTGTGATTGTGAACAGATCTAAACAGTGAAAAAGTAAACTGGACACGGAGAACGATGCCTTTTAAAGGCATAGCAGTGACATTGCCTCGCTACCGGTTTCTTTTCGAATCCGCGGCGAGACCTTTATTTACTTGTTCAAAATGGCGAGGCGTGGCGTCAGAACATGCGAGGGGGAAATGTCGCCTCGCAGTGGTAGGTAACGGCAATGGCAGCGCTGTAGCTATGTGTGCACATTCTAAGCCTGAGAAGTCATTTAATGATTACATTTATTCACCCATNCTTTGACTAGGTCATTTGAAAAGTAGATCGCGAACCGAAAAAGTGTGGGCACCCCGCTCTATAAGATCCGCTTCCTTACCGCTACGACAATGGGGAAACAGCTAGTGGTGAAACTGTGTATTACGTCCGTAGTGTTAAGGACTACCATAACGCTACCTTAGCGTTTGTGCAACCGAATAACCCAGAATGATCTGACAAAGTTATGTTAAGCAAGGCTTCTTCTGAAATCCTGGCTATTCTACTTTTGTGCAACAGCCCCCAGGTTTAATGGATTTGATTATATACGTAATTGATTGTGTTCCTTATAATAGGGAATAGTGTGACCATATGTTTATGAACAACGATTATGAAATGACAAAGAAAAGAGTAGTATTTATATTAAATTTAAGCGTTATTTTGTTTTTACTGAGAAGACCTTTTTTAACATGTGGTTGATCATCCCTGTTTTATGGAAATATCTGGACAGAAAGGTCAGTTGTACAATGGGAACTTCCCTTGCCACTGTGCAGAAGGTGGAATAATAGTGAAGTTATCGCCGTTAAAGAACTATGCTCCTCCTTCAGTGATAGACAACAGCCATGTTGTTTTTTTTTTTATTTGTAGTGTAACGGAGTTATGTTTATCTGTGAATCCCTGTAAATTGAGCACTTCTGTTATTTATTTTATTATTGTTTGACTGTTTCTGTAAAACCTGTAGTGTGGAGGAACTGCAGGTAGGGGGCATCATAGCGTCGGCGTGCGTTGTTCGGCAGTTGCTGAAAGAACGCACGCTGTGAGTTCACGATTTCATATGCTCCGCCAAATTTGTCGATAACTAAATTAATTCACATTTTGTTTCCACGATTGGCCGAAATCTAAATTTATAAAACATTCAATAACCTGGATTAGCCGGTATTTTAGATTTGGAANTAATTTAAATATTTCTAAATTACAGGGATGCCCCCGTCCTGCAGCACATTAATAAAAGTGGTTTTTCTCCATATTACAGCTATGTATGTCTTTTGTTAAGTTTGTTGCACCGCGTGTGTGTTACCGCGTGGTTCATTAGTGCGTGGTGAAAGGACAGCAGGTGTTAGTTGCTGAAAGAACGCACGCTGGATGCCCCCGTCCTGCAGCACATTAATAAAAGTGTTTTTTCTCCATATTACAGAGTCATTTATTCAAGTTGGAGAACACAACGCAGAGACATGGGCTGTAAAGGCAGAGCCGTCACAGTAGTTTTATCTTGTTGTTTGTGTGTGTTTGTGTTTTTACAGTAAAACGAGAAAGAAAGAGGAATACTGTATAATTATTGGAAATGCTCTAAAGTAGATGAAAGAAAATAGCATACTGTTATAGTATGCTGAAGCAGAAGGTGGCGGTAATGTAACAATGTTGCAGGCCGTCGTGCACCCTTTAAAAGGAAGAAGAAGAAGCGGTAGTCTCCGACTAATTCAAATACGTACACGACTGGAGTTTATATAACGAAAATACGTGCTAAAATTCTGGTCTCGCAGTCATCAGTTTCTGTTTAAGTGCATCTTAGGTCATTTATCTTTGTCATGGTAAGTTGTCGTTTTGGACTATATTTCGTTTCGGAGAATAAAAATAGTCACTATAATACGGTCCATGTTTGTAAAGTCAATACAGAAATGGGCAATGCGAATCTGTCCTTCACTAAAAAGTGCGGCGTGTCATTATCAAACGGTGAAAATGAAAGTGTTCCGTGACACAGATTAAATTCCTATAACGAGCAACTAACCAAATAAATAAAAACCGAATTATCATTATCAATAATATGCGTGAATACTCGTGGGAGTGTTGGGTCGAGTATCGCTCCGTGTAAAAAAAACGACCTTAACAACTTTCGGAATCTGTGCAGATGTGAAGCGAAGAAGACGCTATTTTTACTGATTTATTTGTTTTGAAAGTTTCCGTTTCCAGAGTTGTCCAGTGAGTCGGTGCGCATGAGGGATCGCGGGAGCGTAGAGAGGATCCTGCGATCGATAAAGAAGGACGGGGCCGGGAAACTGCAGGTGAGCTGTGTCTGCTGACGGCCACAGCGCCGCGTGGAGGCTCGCCGATCAATCTTTTCTCCGGTGCCTGTTGTAGGTCATTTCAGACTTCGACATGACTCTCACCAGATTCGCCTATAATGGTGAACGTTGCCCTACCTGCCACAGTGAGTATAGTGCGTTTAGTGTGTCTATAATCAATATGTTAGTAACTTGAATGATACACACAGTTTTCACTCGTCACTTATGAAAAGCCACCCCTAGATTTCAGCCAATGTGAAATTATATGGTACAAATGATTTTGATCAGGCTCAATGCTGATCCTTGAAATAGGATCACACATTCCTTGATTTGTTGTGAAATCTTATTGCATTACCAATTTAATTTCAAATTGAAATGAGCAATTTCTGATAAACACAACTGTTTTTATCGGAATATGACTGTAAAATTGATGCCATTCACTTTGATATTCCACAATTGAGTGATAATTTTGAAAGAAATATCAATATCATATAATGTAATAAACACGTGCACATACCAAATTGTTATGGCCTAAGGGAGCTGGACCTGCCACCCCGTTTGAATTCTAGTCTGGTGTTCTAAAGTGTCCCAATCAGTTTTCCGGACGCCACGGCTTGAGGCTGCCAATTGCTCCGGGATTTTGTGCGTCTTCACTGCAGCAGAGCACAATTTCAATATGGTCCCTAGTGGCCATATTGACAAAACTCATCTTTGTCCAGCTTTCAAAAAATCAGTTTTATGAACCATTTTGTTTTGTTTCTTGGTCAAGAGGAGCTAATTCCAACAGTTCTAGGCCTGGAAGAGAGACACATTCACATTCTCTCCCAAATTTTACTGTGTTTTTGGATTGTGGGAGAGAGACCTGTGGCAAATCCATGAAAAGAAAAACATGCAAACTCCACACAGAATGGTCTTGACTTGGGTGTCAAACGAAGTCTCAAGTCAGGTCCCTGAACTGCCGTAATGTCCTACCAAGAATTTGTGCACATTAGAATTATTTAGTTGCACTGACTTACAAAACCTACGTGACTTGCGTTACTCTCACTAGAGCAGAACTTTGTTTCTTTTGTCAAATCAAATAATTTCAGCTTTATTAAAGCACTTAAAATCTGCTAAAAATGACAGTGCGGCGCACACAAAAGTTCTGTCCAACAGAATTTTAACTTTAGGTTGACATTTCAACTAAAAGTTTACATACTTAAAAGTAGTAATAAAATGACTGCAAAACAATGACATAACAACTTTAAACCATGCTTAAAATCAATATAATAAAATTAATAAAATTGGTATTGGCCCGATAATAAGTTGTTTGACAGTGGGGTTTGGTTGCAAGTTGTAAAAATTTTTGATTAGGGTTTGATATGGTGTTTTTGCTATCAGACAATTTTGCAATACTGTACATTGAATGTAGTCGCATTACTGTGCTAATTAAACAAAGTATGATGCTTTTATACTACGTATTTGAATATTTACACTGGTATTACCGGTAAAAATGGCACATACTCTTGGCGTCTATTTTAATAAATTAGTGTGACTACACCGTTTGGGTTTGGAAAAAAACTAAGAAGCGAACATTTGAATTTGTGGTAACAACACAACTGCAAAGTTTCTGCTTAAGTGTTTAGATTCACTGTTTGTGATTTATTTTATAATTTCTTTTTTTTTTATCTTCTTTGATGCATGTTGTCATGCCTCTACATTTCTACATGGTTCTAAAGAGCATTTATCACTTCTCAACTGTCTGAAGAGGAAACATTGGTTGCTTAAACATCAGATCTTGCTGTTTTACTGCAGATATCCTTGAGAGCAGCTTGCTGATAAATGACGACTGTAAGGTCGAGGTTAGTGTTACTGTGTTTCTCTCTTGTATTTTTGTTGTAGATGGTAATTTTACATATTTTAACTTGGTGTAAAACTATCCATCATAGTTTTTGTTGATGCCTCCATGTCTCTTCATACAAACTAAACCAGTTTGACAATCTCTTCTGATATTAATCAAATAATTTTTTTTTCTAGATTATAAATCTAGGAGAGTGTTAAATAAACAAGTGTACAGTAATATGTACTGTACATATAATGTACACACAAAGAAATGTACAGTATGCACACACAAAAAAAATCCCAAAAATGTTAAATACAGAATAGGTAGAAATAAATGTTTGCTTTTTGCACATTTCACTTTTTCTACCGTTTCTGCTATAACAGAAGAGTGGGTGTTTTTGTTTCTGTTCAGCTGCAGGATCTTTTCAAGACGTATTACCCGATTGAAATCGATAGCAAACTCTCACTGGAGGAAAAGTTTCCACACATGGTTGAATGGTAAAATTGTGCAATCCATTTCAAGTTTTGACTTGTATTTACTAAAGCTTGCATAACGTTGGACATGTAGATCTCACTCTACACAGGTGGACAAAAGCTCACAATCTCCTTGTTGAGCAAAAGATCAAGAAGAAGGATATCTCAGTGGCAGTTGAAGGGTCGGAAGTCAGGTTGAGGTCAGAGAACAAAGCTACTAACCTTGCACTCTGTTGTCTTTATATGGATACTAATACTGTTCATCTAAATACTTTAAAGATGATTATAATTTATAATAATAATTTGAAAATACATTCACACTATAATTGTAACACTGGCAGATTTTGTGATGAATTTTGAACCTAATGAAGTCTGAAATCAGTACAGTAGCAAAAAATATCCAACTTAAATTTTTAAGATAGTTTACAAAATGCTTTACATTTTTTTTTTGCTTGCAATCTTCACATTTTCATTTGAAACTATTTTTCTATTTCGTTTCGGGTTTTTTTGTTGCGTTTCAGATTTTTGCGTCACTTTGGCACTGTGAGATTGACTGGTTTTTGCCCAGGAAGTGGAAGATGAGTTCAGCAGCGAACAACATTTCTAATAGTGTGATATAGTTTTTATTATCATTATCGTTGTTGTTTTGTTGTTGTTATTATACAATAAATGGTAAATAAACATGTGGGCAGTTGTGGTCCAGTGGTAGGGAATTTAATATGTCCCGTCGAATATGAGGCAGGACATGGACCACATGCCCCCCGGGCACCGCAACTTGAGGCTGCCCACTCCTCCAGGTTTGTGTGTGTTCACTGTTCGGATTGGTCAAATGCAGAGATGAATTTATCCACTGAGGGATCAATAGTGTTTACTGTTTTACTGTTATACTGTAAGTGTTGTTTACTGTAAGTGTTGTTTTTTGCTAAATGCCTTAAATAAAAAGAAATATTTGATGGAAGACATCAAAAGTAACTACTTCAGAATAATAGTCTATAAACTACAAATCAGAATATTATGTAACTGTCTGTGAAGAGGAGAGGCTCAAAGAGACTCAAACTGGAATATACGTCTTCAAAGTGAGGGTCTGGAAAGGCACCTTGTTCCGTTTGTTTTAAAATGTCCCTTATAATTTCANAGTGACCATAGAGCCCGGCTTTGTCATAACATCCAATGGTTCAGGGCCCCACTTTGACCTAAAAACCTACACAATCACTAATAATCTATATCAAGCCATACAAAAAAAATGTCTTCTACCGTAGAAGCTAGCGCCGCAGAATCCCTCATATGTTGCCATATCGGCCTTTATTACTGACATATTGAGCCCCGATCCTCTTACAAGTAATCTGGGTTCCGATCTGGGTAGCAACATGCTTTGATTCAATATTTCCACCCGCTCAATGCTTTATCTTTGTTATTTTTCTAGTGCGCGGACCAGACGTGTCCTGTCTTTCAATCTCCCACACGCATCGCTCCATTCTCCCTTCCCCACACACCTTCATCAAGTCCGAGCAGGGGGTGTAATTACATCTAAATACCCTTATTAAAATCCTCTTTTCATCAGAGAACTTCAGCTCACTCATCCAGGTGACTGGCTCTTATGAAATCAGTGATTAAATCTCATAAAACACACAGGACAATGCACGTACCGTTGCGCTTCGCCTCCGCAACATGTGACAGCCGGGCTTCTCAAAGTAGATGGGAGAAACTATTGTCACTCCTTTGATTTCCTTCCTCAATCCTATAATCACAATAAGCTCATTTTTTCCCCGTCTCAAGGCCTCATCAAAAGCAACACTTCCTGTGATTTACAGCCAGGCAGCGGTACAGATCTTAATTATGATCTTACTCCCTGTTACGTAGAGTAAACCTAACATGTCTTTATCTCTGACCTTCTTTACATTTCCCACTCTTGTTTTTTCGTGCGTGTGTGTCTGTTTAAGTGGATTCATTCACTCCGTATTCACCTTGAATTATTCACCATGCAGGTGTTGATCTAGTCGAGTTCTGCAATGTGAGATTATCCATGACATAAAGCGCAATGGGGATAGAAGTTCCATCGGGACTTTGTGATTAATCGCAGTCCTATTGTAATTATATAGTGCCGAATTCTGTGAATTATTTTAATATGCAATGCTTGTGTGTAAACAGTCCGACAGAGGCAAATGTCGGAAGCGGACGTCATTGGCTCAGAGTTTGAATTGAACAGCTGCTGAATAAAAAATCATATTNCAGCATCGTCAGGTCCACAGGGTCCAGGAGGCATCATAGAGAAGATGATCCCAAAGCTCCTAGGAGATTCTAGTCATACGACAGGAGAGAAGGGGGAAAAAACTTTAAGTTTGAGAAAAACTTTAAGTATAATATTTAAGATTGACAATTTTCTGAAGGTGCAGGTGTAATTCGGTTCCGAGCACTAACTAGGCAGCCTTTCTATACGATATATTATTTTTTTGTTATATATTAACAGGTCAATATATGCTTGGTTGAAGAGACACGTCTTCAGTCTAGACTTAAATTGACTCACTGATTCTGAATCTCGAATTGGACTAGGCAGAACATTCCATAGCTTGTGTGCGAAATATGCAAAGGATCTTCCTCCCTGGTAGATTTTAGAGATTTGCGGTATTATAAGCTGGCTGGAGTTTTGAGAGCGCAGCTGTCATGTAGGCTCGTAGTAAGTAATGAGCTCACTGAGATATAAAGGAGCTAAACCGTTTAATGCTTTGTAAGTGAGTAAGAGAGTGTAGCGACATTAACACTGAACTAATATGGCCATACTTTTTTGTTCTGGTGAGTAATCTAGCAGCTGCATTTTGAACTAACTGAAGTTTATCTATTAGTTTAGCAGGGGAACTTCCCAAAGACCATTACAGTAATCTAACCATGATGTCATAAACGCATGTATCAGTCTTTCTGCATTCGGTCGGGAGAGCGTGTGACGCAGCTTTGAGATATCCCTGAGGTGGAAAAAAAGGCAGTTTTACAGACGTTGTGCACGTGACTTTCAAAAGAGAGTTTGCTATCTAAAATGACACCTAAGCTTTTCACTTTTGGTGAGGATGAGTTTTCAAGCCCGTTAAGATTCATACTGTATTCGGGTGCATCAGACTTTAAGTATGAGTCAACAAGTAAAAATTCGGTTTTGTCTGAGTTCAGCATGAGAAAATTACTTGTCATCCAATCACTAATGTCGCTGAAGCAATCTAGTATATTTGCAAATTTTGAGATTTCATTAGGTCGTGCCGAGATATAAATTTGTGTATCATCTGCGTAACAGTGGAAGCTATGACCATGCTTTCTGATTATGTCCCCTAGTGGAAGTATAGAGTGCGAATAGGATTGGGCCGAGCACTGAGCCTTGTGGAACTCCTTATTTAACACAAAATCTGAGTGATGAGACTCCATTTACATGGACGAAATGAGAGCAGTCAGACAGATAGGACCTTAACCACTCTAATGCGTGTCCAGAAACCCCAACGTAATCATCAAGTCTATGTATTAAAATGTCATGGTCAACAGTGTCGAAAGCAGCACTAAGATCTAACAGAACTAAGACTGAAACGTTCCCTTTATCTGATGCCATTAGAAGATTGTTGGTGACTCGGATTAGTGCCGTTTCTGTGCTGTGGTGCGATCTAAAGCCCAATTTAATTTTTTCAAATCTATCATTCTGTTCCAGAAATGTACAGAGTTGTCCTGAAATAACTTTTTCAAGAATTTTTAAATATTATTATTATTATTATATTATAATATAAAATTATAAATTAAAGGTTTGAAATTGGTCTACAATTAGCAATCACGTCGGCATCAAGATGTGGCGGTTTTATGACGGCCTGTTTGAACGCTTGTGGCACGTGACCTAGTACTAGTGACGAATTTATAATATTCAAGATTGGTTCGATAACTAATGGTAGGACTTCTTTAAGTAAAAAAGTTGGTATAGGGTCAAGTAAGCAGGAGGTCGTCTTGGTCTTGGCTATAATCTCAGTGAGCTCATCAGGGCTGACCTGTTTGAATGTGCTAAGCTTGACCGCGGGTGGGTTTATTTTCGGTATAACCAGTTGTGGGCTAGTATTTGTGGATACAATTTTCATTCTGATATTAGTAATTTTGTCATTAAAGAAGTTGATAAAGTCAATACTAGTGAGCTGTGGGCGGAGTCTACCGTGCCCTTTTCCTTTGTTAACTGAGCTACAGTTTTGTACAGACAACGAGGATTATTTTGATTTGCAGAGATAAGTTGACTAAAATATGTAGATCTTGAGGGTTTTAGGGCCTGTTTATATGCGATTATACTGTAATTCCAGGCACTGCGAAAAACATTGAGTTTAGTTTTTCTACATTTCCTTTCTAGCTTTCTACTTGATGACTTTAAGGCTTTTAGGTCATTAGTGTACCATATAACTTTGTTTTTTGTGTTTAGTCTTTTTTCCCTAAGAGGCCCACTGCGCAAAAACACGTTGATGCAACGTGAAAACTAAGTTATTATTTGACGTTGCGATCAGGGCGCTCAGATGGTGAGGATTGTTACTCCAGACAACGTATTTTTTTCGACGTCGCGTCCACGCTAACGCGACGCGTATACAAGGTCTAAATATAGTTGAAATTGAGTCGTTATGAACGTTTTTTCAACTTCATTCGATACTATATTTTAACTACAGTAGATCACTACTGTTATGTATTTTAACTACAGGCACACACAAGAGCAACAAAATAAAAAAATATTAATTTATTATTTACAAATAGCATACATACATCATACAGTTTATACAACTTTCTGTGCAAAAAAAAAAAAGCTTGCTTAAAAATTAAAAACGGTTAAAAAAAAAACCTATGTAGAACTCTGCATTATCAAACATTATATACAATTTCAGTGATATACAGTAAAAAAAGAAAAATCTAATCTACATGCAATAGATATTAATAAAATGAGTTTGTGTGCTGAATCCTCTGGTGCACGTTGCAAGTGTTTCTGCAGCCGTTGGCCTGATGAAGTCCTCAGTACAGCCTGGAACTTCATGACTGGACCTGCACAAAAAGAAAGAATTAAAAATCTCAGACAATACATGGTCATACACCAAGTCCATATTTCTCTTTTTAAGTCCAATTTTTTAAGTTACTATTGCCGCGGAAGACAAGTTATCGAACTTCATTTTCAAATTCATTTAAATGTACCCTATTCTTAAATATTGTTGAATTTTTTAAGTTCTATGTGAAAATGTCCCCGTCGAAGTCTTCTATATAGAGTTTTTCTTTGTAGAAATTACACATTTGGGATTTAACTATCTTGCCTTTATACTCCTATTGATTTTGAAATGCGTCATGTCATCATTGAAGAGAACAATACAAAGAACAAAAAAATATATATATTAAAAAGTCAATAGATATACACATTGTAATTAACTCTGTGAAAATCTCAGATTTGTTTGAGACTAATATCAATATTAAATCCGTAATCCTGTAAAAGCAGGACCAGCAGAGCTCTGGAAAACAAGAGTAGACAAGAAAACAAAAAACATCATAGCGCAGACCAGCACTGTACACAGTAATGTACACAGAAACGTACCAATCAAGGATTGTGAACGGACATGTGGTCTTTCCTCCAATCCTTTCAACCTGTTGAAAAGAATGTACAATAGTTACTAAACTCCCCACAGGAACTCAAATACTATGCTGATCCGTTCATTACTTGCAGAATATGAAAACCTACCAGGAGACAGGTGTAATACAAAGGAGTAGCTCCATCGTTTGGAGTGTTTGTTGAGGCCATTCCAGATGGAGGCAATTCCAGCAATTTAAAACATTTTTCTGGGACGCTGAATGAACATTTGAGAAAATGGGTTAACGTCTGCTTCAGTGTTTTTATTTTACACAATAGTGTAAGAGAAAAAAGCGTGTACATACTCTCACCTGATGGAAATCACACTTCAGCATTAGTACAGCAGTGGCTCCTGCGTCTGAGAAGATAGTGAGAGTTAGTATGGAAACAAAGCCTGAATAAAGCAATCTCACCAGTCAAGAGCAACATCTTCCATCTGCAGCCCCTGTGTCACAAAACGTAGTTTATTACCTAAAGACAATCTTAAACAACTTTGGTTCGCGTAAATCTGTGTCTTTTGACAAACTCACCATGGATGGGTCTTTCACCAGAAAAAAATAAAAACAATAAGAAAGTCTCCAGGACCTGGAGGAACGATTGGAACAAGGATTATGTGATCGTTCATGTTTGCAATGCTAACTCTTAAAGAACTTATTGAATTAAAAAATATTAAAATGACAACAGTAATTTCAAACGTTAACACTTTTCAGCACATAGAATTAACCAAACTTACCATAAATCAAACGTTGATATGGATTAAATCGAGTAGAACGCAGTTCAGCTTTAGGTTTTGTGGCGTGTTTCAAACACCGAAACCTGCCTCGCGCGCAAAAAAGACGTTGAAATTCTCTTCATGGCATAGTGTGTTGGCAAACCGAGAAATTGTTTACTTAGCTCCACCTAGCGGCCTGGGCGGACTATTGGCACATTGTTAAATAATAATCAAAATTGGACGAAAAAAACCTAAACAATTTCGAAATCACCTAAAATGAAGTTTTTTTCGTGATGTAAATTGACATAGAACCATATTTGTTTAAAAAACTACTACTGCATATTTTATAAATATATTTCAAGACGTCGCCCAAGACACGTACCAGTGACGTCATAAATTCATTGTCGTACCGACGTTAAAATTAAGTCATCTTTCGATGGCCAAACATAACATGTTGATGCGACGTGGAGATCAGGTCGAGGACCGACGGACGCGATATCAACTTAATCTGCACGTCATGTCGACGTCCAATGTTTAGTGGGGGGGCAATAGACTCGAGGGTACTTGACAAAGTTAGATTTAAGGCTGCAGTCAAATCCTCAAGCTCTTCTGTTCTTTCAGTGGTATGAATGGTAAGATTAGGAAGACGTTTAATAAAATTATCTTTCAAGCTGAAATTAATGAGTCTACAAGAGCGATATTACGGTGAGATCACAGCTGGGATGTCTATATTTATTAAGCAGGAAACTAGAGAGTGATCAGAAATGCAGTCACTCACCGAAACAATATCTACATCATGAACTACAACACCGTATGAAAGAATCAAATCTAATGTATGGTTAAACTTATGAGTGGAGCCAATAACGTTTTGCTTAAAGCCGGTGGAATTTAGAATATCATTAAAAGAGCGAGTTAGAGAGTCACTAACATCATCTAGGTGAATGTTAAAGTCGCCGAATATAATCACTTTATTACCATAATAATAAGTTCTGCTTGTAGTTGCCCAAATTAATTTATAAAGTCAGCATTGTGCTTTGGCTAGGGTGACCATATTTTGATTTCCAAAAAAGAGGACAATCGGCGCGGCCTCGGGACACAAATTCAGACAGGCTTCTCTGAGGTTGATGAACACGCTTTCTTATGGTTCAATGGGGTTACTCCTGTAATTAACTCTCCTGTAATAAAATAATAAAAAAAATCTGTAAAAACCTGTAACAAAATAATAGCATTTTAGACTTTTGAAAAATAAAAAATAAATAATTATAATAATAATAATACACACACACATATATTATTTGTTAAGATAAATATTATATATATATATGTATATATATATATATATATATATATATATATATATA
>SOMO01000144.1:229660-248990 GCA_028128575.1 Paedocypris carbunculus
TTCCAGCCGCCCGCTCTGTGCCGTGATCCGTGTGAGGTAAAATGGCGTCACTGATTTAATGTTAAAGCAAAAGCTGTGAAAGGTACAAATGTGTACCTCTTTCTGTCAGCAGGGATTTTGTACCTTTACAAATAGTCAAAGGACCATTATTGTCACCGTATGGTCCATTTATGTACCTTATGGGGTACTTTTGTGACAAATGTACCTTAGAGGTACAATTTTTTTTTGTGTGTGTATGCCATTTCGAAGGAAACCACTTAGACGCCCAGCCATGGAGAGCCCACAGCCTACTGTGAGTCTCATCACCCCGGTAAGCGGGGAGGGGGCCAGAGTAAATTACTTTGTCTGACATCTTTTTGGCAGCTTCAAGCACCTCTTTAATATTAGTTTTAGTGATCTCGGACTGGCGAAGTCGGACATCATTAGTGCCGGCATGAATAACTACCCTAAAATATTTACGTTTAGCATTAGCCAGCACTTTCAGACGCGATGTCATATCAGACACACTGGCTCCTGGATGACACATTACAACTGTATTGGCTGGTGTCTCTAATCTCACGTTCCGCACTATGGAGTCTCCTATAACTAAGGCACTTTCAGCAGGCGTCTCAGTCGGTGCCGTTCTGAGTGGGGAAAACCTGTTCGCAGTAACCAGCGGAACGGAGGAGTGATGCCGCTTCGAATGGCGACTATTCCGCCTCACAGTGACCCAGCTGTCCCACTGCAGGACCTCTCTGCTCGGAACCGAGGAATGTGCCTCAGCGCTAATGCAAACGGCATCCGGGACCGTCTCACTACTCTTATGCTGTTTGTCCTTTTCTAACGCCCGGATGAGTGTTTGTAACTCCGCGATAGCCTTAAAACCTCTCTGCACTTAAAACCTCTCTGCAAATAAAGCCCTCGCCGCCAACCGATAGAGCTAAACTATACATGTGGCATGAGGTGCAGGCTACAGCCACAGGAGTAGACATCTTACCCTTAGAGTTTTCCGGAGTGCGAAGACGCTAAAAACTCGTTGAAACCGCGGCTTTACTCCGGGAGTTGAATGAAAAGTTGTGGATCTAAGATCGCCGATTAGATTAACTTCACAACAATTTTCAAAAAGCCGCTATGTACTGATTATTTTAGTAACTATCTCCACTTAGCAGCGAAGCTACAAACACAACGCGCAACAAGAAGTGACGATCCAACAGCAACAGGAGGGGAAAGAAATAAAGATGGGAAAGATCTCGCTGACGGTGACAAAGATGGCGAACAATCTGAGGACCAAAGTTCTAACGAACTTGACCCTGCTTTTGCCCGAGCCTTTGTCCGGATGACCGCTGACATTGTCAAAGTGATTGATGGCAAGCTCAATCCTCTCACGGAGATTCTTCACAGGCACTCCGCGGAGCTCCAGACCGCTAGCAAGCAGCTAGACAAAGCAGAGGCCCAAATAGTGACGCTAGAAAGTGCTAATGCTACGCTAGAGCCCAAGATTGGTGAGCTGGAGAAACGTGTCGAGACTGACTGAGACTATTTCAATATCGACGAGAATTTTAATAGGCGGCTAAACATTTGTGTACTGGGACTGCCGGAGGGCTCGGAGCGAGGAAACCCGGCGGAATTTTTTTAATTATGGCTGCTAAATTTCCTCAAGATAACAACAGAATCTTTATTGGGACTGTCAGTATTTTTACTATCTTGCAGAATGTCTGTATTTAATCTAAACACACTTAAATTCTGCTCCTGGAATATCCGAGGCCTCAACAAATCTGCTAAAAGAATGGCAATAATGAGATTTTTGAAGGAGCAGAATGTCTCCATTGCTTTTCTCTAAGAGACCCACCTGGAAGATAAAGATAATCCTAAATTATATAGAGACTGGGTGGGGCATGTTTACGCAACTTCATACTCTACATTTAGCAGGGGTGTGGCCATACATTCAAACCCTGAAATGGGTAAAAGACGAGCAGGGTCGTTATGTTACTGTAAAAGGTGTCCTCTCGGGCAATACGGTTACATTTATGAATATCTACCTGGGTGTTATCCCGATTTCCTAACCAAAGCTTTCGCAGAATTTACTGAATTGGCCTCCGAAAACTCTTTTGTGGGAGGGGATTTTAATTGTCATCTAAATCCGTCTTGTGACAGATTTCCTCCAAGTACTTTCCCACCATCAAAACACTCCCCGCCCAATTGGGTGGTTTTGAATTTGATTTTGTGGGCAAAAATTGCTTTGGGCGTGGGCATATTTTGGGCGGGTTTGGGCGTTTTTTTGTTTAAGTTGAAAACAATGTCGTCATTGATTGCTTTTTGTTACCTGACAGTTTCTGCCTAGCCAGTGCGCGTGATTGTGCAGTGGTCTGTGCATGCGCGTGCGTGTGTGTTTTACGTGACTCGGCCGCGTGTGCGCGCGCTCGTCCTTTGACGGTTGCACAGGCTCTGGCTAAGCGAATTATCTACCAGATTTAGCGCATTTCAGGACGAATGCAGTTTTTCGTGCGTTCCCGTGTTGCCTTTGTCTCTTGTTTTGATATTTGTCTGTTTAACCGAACCATATGATCCTGTCTGCCTGCCCCACGCTTGAACTTGACCATCACTGATGGTAAAAGGAAAGTTTCCTTTCACCATTCTTTCACCAACTGACTTTTACCATTAAATACTGATCATTTATACTACATTTGAGACTTTCCTGCTCTCTATGACACTTGACCGCTATTTTTATTCGTTGATCACTTATGCTTCAGCGAGACAATTAAAACTGAAAAGGGCCTTACAAATGCTCAGAACTTGAACTTGATTAGCTGGTTTTGCTCATTTAAATTAATAAAGCTGGGAGACTGAGTGGGCAAAATATAATAGTGTCACAGACAACGTTTTTTTCTGCCTGTCCTAAAGGTAAGAACTGGAGTTATTTTGGCCCATCAAAACATACAATCTTTTCGAATTAAGACATCTATTATGTTCCATAAAATAATATCATTCATACTTTTAAAATAACAAATAGAAAATAGACAAAATTCTGCTTTTACGGTGTTTTGTTTAGAAACGCGGTATTCTATTGCATACCGCGCCTGACTTTACTGCGCAGGTTGACGTCATTAAATTGCACGACAGCGTGCAATAGCATTGCTTATAGCGGTGTGCAATAATGTTACAGTAAATATATCACGTCTTTGAAGTACCTAATTACTTATTTACTTATTGGGCGGTTTTTGCTGGGTCTGGCGGTTTTTCACCGACTTTTGGGCGGGAAAACGGTGACTCTATCTGGCAACACTGTTTGTGACATGGCATGCACTGGGTCTCACAAAATTAGGGGATCTCTTTGACCGACAGACTCTGCTATCTTTTCAAGAGATACAGGAACAATACAGCATACTAAAACATGATTTCTTCAGATATCTGCAACTCAGACACTTTATTGTTACTGATACAACACTCATGAACTCATGTGTCACATCTACTGTGGAGAGGGCCCTCTCTCTATCCCCACGAAAACCTAAGAAACTAAGTAAATTTTACAAAGCTCTAGCGATGCTCCGGCTTCTCAGGCTCTTGGGCGACGTGGGAGGGAGACCTCTGCCTTTCTATTAATGGTCTCTTAATAGTTTCTTAATAATGGTCTCTTATTAATTGGTCCCTTAACAAGTGGGAGGCACATATACAAACTGTTGTAATTCCTATACCGTTCACCTGATTTGGATGTAAATACCCTCAAATTAAAGCTGAGAGTCTACAGTTAAAGCACATCTTGTTCGTTTCATTTTACGTCCATTGTGGTGGTGTATAGAACCAAAAATGTTAGAATTGGGTCGATGTCCCAATATATTTGGACCTAACTGTATATACAGTACAAAAACTTACAAATGTTCAATGTTTCTGGAACATAATTGTAAATGACAAAACCAAGACAGAACTTAATGTCCTCAATTTTGTATTTTAATCCCACCAAATTGTCACATTTTGTACGTTTGTCAGGGATGAACATGAGGAGTTTTTTGATCTTCTGAATAAGAGCGAGATCCCTCTGCTCATCTTCTCTGCTGGGATTGGAGATGTGTTGGAGGAAGTTATACATCAGGCAGGCGTATTCCATCACAATGTCAAAGTCTTCTCCAATTACATGGAGTTTGACAAGTCGGTGAGTACAAATTGAATTCTGTTTTGTTCTGAATTTGGAATACTTTTGAATAAATTAACATTTTTTTCCAATTGAATTGACTTAAAAAATTTTCATAAATCAGAATCAGATCTGCAAACCTTTTTTGCACAATTGAGGGATTTGTTCTGGTGTCAGCTTCCTGTATGTAATAAAATAAAAATGACATTGTATGTAAGTTGTAAATATATAGTATAATAAAGTACAATACAGTATGTTTTCAATATTGTAATATAATACACATTACATGCGAAGCAAGATGGTTCAAGCTGTAATTTTTTATCATTTTAATGACTATGGCTTACAGATTCTGGAAAGCCCAAATCCACAATCTCGGAAAACTAGCATATTGCATGCAATAAATAATACAAAGGATTGTACATTGGCATTGATCGGCCCATTCCACTGCTGAGAAGTTATGGAAGACATAGGATTGTACATTGGCATTGATTGGCCCATTCCACTGCTGAGAAGTTATGGAAGACATGACAGCGGGTCACTGTTAGGAGGAAATCCTGAATAGAGATCTGTTCATATTACTGGGTGACTAAACTATATTGATAAAGGGCTGTCAACTACATCTTAACTACCAGCATGTATACTGGTATTTTATAAATGAAACAAATTTGTAGGCTTTGGAACAGACATTTTCAATTAACAGTTCAATAAACTCATACTTAAGATTTTTTTTTTTTCCCAGAAGTAATCTGTTCCACTTAACCATGGTTTCCACTCAAGGCTTAATCAAAAAAGTGTGTTGACGGTAACGATGGTATTGAGAACGGTGTGTCTTCTGTGCAGGGTGTACTGAGGGAATTCAAAGCTCCGCTGATTCATACATACAACAAACGTGAAGGAGCTGTTCTCAATGCTGAACATTTTAAAGAGTTTTGTAGCCGCACCAATGTGCTTTTATTGGGAGACTCCCTAGGGGACCTGGAGATGGCCGACGGTGTCAAGGACATGCAGAATATCTTTAAGATCGGATTCCTCAACGACAAAGTCTGAATCACAATAGACATGTTCAAATTGTTTGTGTACACAGTAATATATGTACTTACAATTTTCTTGATTTTCAGGTGGAGGAATGTAGAGAATCGTACATTAATGCCTATGATATCGTTCTTGAAAAGGACGAGACCATGAATGTTCCCAACGGCATCCTGCGCTATATCACTGGAGTGTGACTTGCTAACGAAGAAAACATTCTGCTTTGTTTTCAGTGTCTGATAAATAAGAAAGGAAAGGTTGAAGCACAAATATAGTTAAACAACAGGATCACTTCTCTTCTTAGAACATGAGTAGAACATCATCTTCTTAGAACATCTCTTCTTAGAGAGTAGAACATGCCTACTCTCTCAGTAATAAACTATTTTTACATTTATTTGTGGATCTGTGGATTTTTAAAATTTCTCATATTCATAATTTATTAAATTTATATAAAAAACCCTTATGTTTATGCTAAAATGTAGAAATATGACTGTCCACAGTAGAGGTTACAAATGTAACTAAAGAACAAAAATACAAGAGTAACTCCAGTAACTATAAATACTAGTAACCAAAGAACAAAAAGTAAAAGAATTTCCCCAAAGATGAATAAAGAATGTCTGATACATTGTATGTGAAAACATTTTGAAAGTAACAAATAAAGGCACTAGCCACTTACTCCACAAACAATCGCATGGAGTGAAGTTTTTTAGTTTGCATTATGGTTGTACTGTATTATTTTATTTACCTTTAAACCCACAATAAATCAGTCAATCTTCGACATTCGACATGTAGTGTTACTTGCATGTAAAAAATGTTTTATAAAGATTCAGCAGGTTCTTGTCGGTTTGTGTGGTCAAATCTTAATTATTGCTTTGCCTAACAAAATGAGCAGTGCATTCTTGCAATGTAAAATAATCACGTTTTCTCAAACAACTGAATTCCATAATAGTTTCCCATTCTGCACAAACATGTGCACATCATTATAATAGGTCACACCACTCCAGAGCCTCCTACACTTAATCATGCCTTGTGGAAAGTGCCTATTTGAGTACTTTACATCTTACAACGGAAATTTCTCAATACTTTAATTAAAGGAATGTTCAAACTCTTGAATAAGTTTAGTAAAGTTTAAGTTTGTCATTTACTCTGAAAATGTGAAACAGTTTTAGCCAATTCACAAATTGACCAACGAAATCAATGAATATTGGCCCGATTATAGCATGCTGAGAATTGCCGGAGAATGTGGCTAACCAATCAAAGAGCAGCACACACACACACACACACACACACCCACATTGGCCAAATATCCAGCCTCAAGTTCATCTGTACATCATTTTGGACTCATGTACTGTACTTCATTTCAAGACCCATGACAAATCACACAAGCACAGTAAATAACTTACACTTTAGACTACAAATGTTTGATAGAAGTTAAAACGCATCAAATGCATTCAATTGTAGTTTTCTTCTTTAATGTTTGGACTCAATTATACCAACAGTAGCACTTTATTTGTACAATTCAAATCTCACATTCCTCAAATCTAGACAAGGTTTTCAAGATTCTACTTACATACAATCCAATCAAAATATACATCTGTATTGCACACTATGCATTGAAGGAAAACTGGTATTTACTTGCCACTAAAACTTGCTTTAAAAAATGTTATAGAAAACCTCAAACATCCATATGGATTCAGGTTGGTCCGAAGCCTATTACTGCATCTCACAGTTCTTCGCGTTTTGTTACTTCCTCTTCTACCTTGTTTGTTACAATGCTCAGCTCTTTTTCAGTGATTCTGTTATCCTGGTTCTTGTCTTGGCCACGAAAAATGTCCTTTATAATAACATCAGTGTCCATTCCTGGATGGAAGCGACCTCGGCCTTGGGCAACCTGCAGTTTAATGAAGCTTGCAAACTGTGAAGGGACAGAAGAAAAGTCCATTAAGGTACATTGTTTAAAATATTTTACCATGCACACAAACTGCAATAAATCCCATAGCCGGGGTTCCATATTTTCAATACATAGTCCTACTTTTTGTAATGAGAGATCTCTGGTTTTAAGAGTTGTTGAACCTGCTCTTCTGAAATTGTCTTATTTTATGGAGGTTTATCTTTGATATCTGCACATCTGTGTGTGTGTGTGTGTGTAGGGAGAGATACCTCCTCCATTAAAATCTCCTGGTCCTGGTTTGAGTCAAAGTCAGAAAACAGAGGGTCAGGACTTTTAACCAGCCAGACAAAGAGAAAGCCTTCAGGAACCCCCTGATCCAGACGCAGTAGCTCCAGTTCAAAGAGCAGAACGGCACTGCCAGGAACACCGGCCCCTGACCACACACAAACCCCGGTCAATACCTGCAAACTGGACTATGAATTTAGAGTAATTCAAGTAAAGTAATCAATTCAATTCAATTCAAATTTATTTATATAGCACAGATTTATACACAACCGTGGTTGATCCAAAGTGCTGTACAAGGTAAGGAACAACGATAAAAAAAAATAATAAAATCTCATCAGCGTGATAAAACTCATAAAAACAAGAACCAAAACACATAAAATGAGAACAGTTAAAATATAGATTAGTTAAACAATTTAACACCAAGCTCATATACACGTAAACAGCATCAATCAAAAGCCAGTGAGTAAAAATACGTTTTTAAATTAGATTTAAAAACATCTAGTGACACGGATGTTCTGATGTAGAGGTGTGGGCTGTTCCAAAGTTTTGGAGCAGCTATGGAAAAACTGCGATCACCTTTTGTTTTACAGCGGGAGCAGGGGACGGATAAAAATAACTGGTCATTTGACCTTAGTGACCTAGAGGCTGTGTAGGGCTTGATGAGTTTGCAGATGTAATCCGGGGCAGAGTTGTGTAAGGCCTTGAATGCAAAAAGAAGGATCTTGAAGTCAACGCGTAATTTTATGGGTTTATGGGTAATTTTAATCCAGTGCAGTGACGCGAGGACAGGAGTGATATGGTCCCTTTTCTTAGTTCCCGTTAGGAGTCTTGCTGCAGCATTCTGAACTAGCTGTAACCGAGCCAGTGCGGATTGAGGTAGACCAATGTACAGCGAGTTACAATAATCTAGACGAGACGAAATTAATGCATGAATTATAATTTCAAGGTTATCCCGAGTTAAAAAACGTTTCACCTTAGCAACTGATCTCAGATGAAAAAAGCTGCTCCTTACAACACTGTTTATGTGCTTTTCAAAGTTGAGATGTGGATCAATGTGGACCCCAAGGTTCTTTGCGTGATCGTGCACGTTACTTCCTAAGGAGCCCAACTGGGATTTAATGGAAACATTGGCAGCTGCGGGACCAAGCAAAAGCACTTCAGTTTTACTTTCGTTTAGCTGTAAAGAGCTTGCTTCCATCCAGGTCTCGACCTCACTGAGGCACGAGAAGAGCAGCGAAAGGTCATCTCCTGGTGATTGCAGAGGTTCTTAAAGTTTACTTTTCCAAGTTTACAGCGTGGTTTTGTATGTCCTCGGCAACAGGAGGACCAAATAGCGGGTATCGCACGTCCGATGGCTGGGGTAGTGGGAGCAGTCGTTGAGCATTTTCTGCTATGAGAGCAGCGATGTATATAGCGAGGCCGGCGGGCGATTCCAAGGGCGATACAATGATCGCGCAGTCCGTCACTCAGTTTTGGACGCGTTTCAAAGTTCAATTGATGCAAGTCCGATGATGAATAAAGTAGCATGTTTGTAAACCCACAAGCCGGAGGGCGGTAATGAAACCAGCTTAGACTGCGAGAGGAGAAAAGCCTAGGAGACACCAAACAGCAGGCGCATATACACCACCAGGTTTTTAAAGTTCCGCGTTAGCCAGCACACCAAACAATTAACAACACGATTTCCTGGCGAGGCGGCCGTTTCTGAGGTCACCTCCACCAAGTCATCCAGCGATCGATGCCCCGAAAGAAAGTGTTAACTTACTCACGGAGATCGGAGCAGCCCGTTGTTGTTTTGGTGGCGAAAGCTCGCGTTTGGCAGGTGCGGCTTTACTGAGGGTGTTATCCAGGTATGTCCAAGTAATGTGTGATTGTCTGTGACCAATCAGTTCAAAGGTATGTTAATCTTGAAAACTGACCTCCACTGGCTCCATGCGCTAAGTGAGGTGGCACAGTGATCTCTCTCCTCTCAAATAAACACATGCCCTGCAAGCCCTCGTCCAAACCAGATATCAAATTTCCTTGACCCAAAATCACCTGTGGGGTGTCTGGGTAATCGTCTCTGCAAACAATGGAAATTCAATTGTTAATGATAACATAATTAATAAGATAACAACATTGATTATGACACATATATAACATACATAGGCGTGGGTGCAAAATTGACTCGGGGTCCCACGACTTTAGTTGACCTGGGGACGTTCTCGGGCTCATCATATTCTTGTTTTCATTTTACATTCTCCTTCTGAAACCTAAAGTTATTTGCACTCGTAACTGATAATGCCATTTTTTTTTTTATTTTAAGCGAAGATTAGGGATAACGGTCAATCTTACTTGGGCACGGATCGGGCCCTCAGTGCCTAGTGTGAGACACCCTTAGAGCGAGAGCGCAATTGGGAGAGGGGGAGAGAGACTGAAACATAGAGGGGTGCGTAAAGACTGCAGGCAAATATGTTTCTGCTCTTCATTCATTTTATTTTATATCAAAGTGTGTTGCCTTATCCCGGGTTTTGCTTGGCCGGGGACACTGCCACAATAAAGGTGTTTGTGCTTCCCACTCAGCACTTTTATTCAGACCTGAATCATAGTGATCACGAGCTGTTTATTTACACTAATAGCTCGCTCTCTCTCCCTCGCTTCGCTTACTCATGCGGATAGAAAGAGAGAAAGTGCGTGCGGGTTTTATGTGTTCAAACCAGGTGTTTATAGGAGACGGGCAGCAAAACAAGAGACAAAGAGAAATAGAACATCCAATACATATGGTATGATGAGAAAATTGTGGTTCCCTCTTGGCTTTTTTTAACACTTATGTCTATGCGCGTGTAATGTTGAAAGTTTTGAGTACTCACGAGGAATAAAGACGAGTACCGTCCAACAGTGAGCAGTTGTATCGATACTGTATCATGTCATTGGCAGAACTCGTCAGGCTGCAGTTGGCTGACTTGTATGTCACTCTGATGTCTAGTGTGTCTTTAGGATTGTGAAAATCAACAACATGCAGATCGAAGATGAGTACAGCAGACCCTGGGATCAGCTTACCTGTAGAAAACAGCACTAAAATCAGCAAAAACTAAAACCAACCTCACAAAGAGTTTGTGTGCATGAGACGTTCAAGCTCGATTCACTTGCCAAGTGATTTTTACTGTTAAAGACCATCTCAAAACAAACTAGTCTTTTGGAGTTTCATCTGTTTTTTGATGGACATAGTGGCTAAGAACTATAAAGTTGTCCTGACCTCAGAGAGCAGAAAGATGTACAGTCATGTGAAAAAATTAGGACACCCTTTGAAAGTTTAGTTGGACCCTTTCTTTGTTTAGTTGGATTACTTTAATGTATCTGTATTGTTGAAACGGAGATTAAATAACCAATTATTAAAAATGTTACAAAAAAACACATGCTTTCAAAGGGTGTCCTAATTTTTTCACATGACTGTATGTCTGAGAGAGGAGAATGGTGCTGTTCTGTAAAAACAATATGCTACCTGATCCCTGCTCCCCATAGGCCAGGTGAGGGGGCACAGTAACACGCCGATGCTGCCCAAAGCACAGACCTCGCAGGGCTTGATCTACACCGGCAATTACAGACCCTGTGCCAATAACTGTGTTGTATGTGCTGTTTCGGTAGTAACTGTGGAAACAGAAGATTTATTAAACCCTGTACGTACAGTACTACACTCCCAAAGAAAACAACGCTGACCTAGAATCAAAGACAGTGCCATCCTGAAAGGACCCATTGTAGTGGTAGCGAATGAAATCTCCAGGTGCTGACTTCCTTCTGCAAGGCTGTGGGATCTCTCCATCTTCGACCATCAAGACATCATTCACGTTAAACACGTCAACCATTAAGACCTCAAACACAAGTGTTGCATGAGGAGGAATCTTTGAACCTGGAGACAAATGCAACAATTAAAAACTGGGCAAAGTTTTTCTGGGCAAATGCAACAGATTTTCACATTGGGCAATTTAATGATTATCACTTAATACTGGAGGATTGACTTTTCGTTGTATGTGTTCCAATAGGAAAGAGCTCATCAAATTAAGAATTTAATTCTTTAAAGCTCTGACACATCACAGTAAATTCAGTGGCCTGCTGTACCATATCCTCTGTCATCATAAGCAAGGAATGGAGGAATGATAATGGATCTTCTTTCTCCAACGCACATTCCCAGAAGACCCTTCACAAGCCCTGGGATTAGACTGTCTTGCCCCACATAAGTGTCAAATGTCTTCTTCATGCCACTGCAGAGATCCATCAGAAGTTCACGTCAGAAATGACACCCATACAGTAGTATAGCAAAAAATGCAATCAAATATATAATTAATCAAATAAATTTGAAATGTTACCTAATTTTGCCAAATAGCACACATTTAGAGATTTATGACATTTTAAACTTGTGGCAGTACAATCATAAACATTTAAAATGCAAATTTTCATCAAAAAATGTTAATCAAAACAAACCTTGACTCAAACATTGTTCCCAACAGTAGGGATCCATTGTAATGGTACCGGACAAAGTCTGAGCTTTGCACCTTTCTTTTGCAAGTCTGTGGTTGGTGGACAATTCGTACATCCACAGTGTCTTCCTTATTCCACAAGTCAAGCAGATGAACCTCAAAAAGCAGCATGGAATCAGGTGGAATTGCCAAACCTGCCAAGAGTCAGCATCACTGTGATTTTTTTTCCATTAAAAACTCTTTTGCATATCTGAAACGATTCATTTTGCATTTTAACTTTCTTTCAGTTTCTAGTGGAACAAATACTCACAACCTTATAATTTGTGTACTGTACATGTAATGCTGTTACCGGCTCCCAGGACCCCGTATGCCAGGTATGGAGGGACCGTTATTCCCCGAACCTCGTTCACACACATGCCCAGCACTCCTCTGTCCAGACCCGGGATGACTTTCGACTCTGCACCCACTTGCCCCACAAACGGGAAACCTCTATCTAAGCTAAGCAAAACAAAAAACATAACAAGACGTGTTTCATTTTGCTTATAGTAAGCTTCAGTAGTCTTGCGCTTTAGCGTTTATGTTTTTTGTGTATAAGGAGATCTTCATCTCAGAAAGGTCTGACTTACCTCGACTCAAACTTCCGACCACCAGCCAACGAGCCGTTATAGTGGTACCGCACATAATCCCATGTGCGCACCTCCCGGGGGCAGTGGGTAGGTATCGCGTATCGGTCAATCGTCACGTCTTCTAACTGACTGTGTGCCACGTTGACCAGCGCAAAGAGAAAAAGCGCGTGGCCGACTCTCAACTCCATTTGTTGTTTTTACCAGTGAAACGTTTTTGCGGCGTTTCCTGTTTTTTTTGTTGCAAAGATGAAGTCATCAAATGATATCAATGTTGAAAAGGGGAAATCAGCAGCAATCAAGCCACAGCCGGATACGGCTGCGTTGATGTACAGTCTGCAACGTAGCGGTTGCACGGTCCTAAACACCGCCTTTTAGAAATGAGCAGTTAGCTATGAGAAGCAATTATGATTGATTTAATACATGTTTTTTTTGCATACCGTATAGATATATATATATAGATATACCGTATATATATATATTTGCTACGTATACACACGCACGCACGCGCACTAACAGGCGTACACGTACAATATTTAGTCATTCAGGAAAGACTCACATAACCTTGTAATGGAAATACGTATAACGGAAAACGATAGCAATTCTCACGTTGCCATATTAACATAAGAAAATGAGAAATTAAAACACAAGAAAAAAACAAAATTAAAATAAGAAAAAAATCACCGATTCACCCTTGAGTTCAAAAGCAGAAATGTTAAAAATTAATTTTCAAGTTTTCATAAGTAGCACTAATAACAAAAAAGGGTCCAGACCTGTAGACAAGTACGGTTCTGCAGTTGGTGGCTTCTCGTAGAGAGGGAGGGCGTTCTTTAAACGACGGAATCTTGGACCCAGGAAACATCCTGGTGTCCAGACGGCGTGAAAGTGTTTTCCGCCAGTGGTTCCCTAACCCCGAAAAACTTTTCCAAACTCACACATTCCGTAGTCCGTACGTGCAGCCTGACATGTAAGTGCTGACGATTGACTTCGTGAATGAAGCATGGCGCCAATCCGAGAGCGTCTTGTATTCGTCTTCGCCGTTCTCCTCTCTGCTGCACGCGCGCAGTACGAGAAATACAGCTTCAGAAGTTTTCCCCAAAACGATCTTATGTCATTGGAGAGCGCTTATGGAAATGCGCTGGAGCTGTACTCGTCTCAAGACTGGCGGCAAAGTGTGCGGTATCTTGAACTCAGTCTCCGGCTCTACCGGCTATTGAAGGACAGCGAAGCGCACTGCGGACAGAGTTGCTACGGGGAAAACAAACTTAACCTAACGGATTCCAGCGAGACTTTCCGGATAATGACGCACGTCATAACGCGAGCTACGTGCCTGAAGGAATGCAAGTCCAATCTTTCCGTGTTTTCCAAAACCTATCCTAAACGGGAGACGTTGGACGCATTTGAGCAGAGGATACCTTACCGGTACCTCCATTATGTCTATTACCAGGTCTGATTCACAGGTTTAAGTATAGGTAAACGCTACTAATTAACTCATGTAACGAGCGCCGAGATGCATTGAGATCCCGACGACATACACAATCACCGAGAGCTGTTATTTAAAACGCTTACTTTGTATTGCAAATGCGCACGCGCAAACGTGCCACGTCCACGCGAAACCTTGGAAAACGATAGACCCATTCATTGTTGAAAACTGGAACCAACAATGAAACATTTCTCTTGATGTCATTGATACATTGATTATTGTACATTATACCATTATACATTGATACATTGAGCAACATTAGTATTTGAAAATACTGATCGTTTTTTCAAGAATGTTACACTTTTTTTCTAGAGGAAGCGGTAGTTGGTTGTTGTAAATTTGACCAAGCTGGTGTAATGGTGATTGTAATTAACACATTTAATTGTTTTATTTGTACAGTTCAGTCCGCTTTAAAGATATCTGTGTGCGCGCGCGCGCGCGCGCGCGTGTGTGTGTGTGTGTGTGTGTGTGTGTGTGTGTGTGTGTGTGTGTGTGTGTGTGTGTGTGTGTGTGTGTGTGTGTGTGTGTGTCTGTGTGTGTAGATAAATGAGTTGGAGAAAGCTGTTTCAGCAGCTTACACATATCTCCAGCGGAACCCTGGTGACCCACTCCTTTCCAAGACACTGACCTACTACAAGAGCATGTATGACATGGAGGAAGACATCAAGGACAGTGAAGAGAAGCCATATGAGGTACAGTATGTGTCCATTTTCTAGTGCAGTGCTTTACAAGCTTTTTTAGATGTGTTTGCATTTGCAAATGAATAATGCATTTCAGTGAAGGTGTGTGTGTGTACTATTTGATTAAACTAAATCAACATTTAATGTACTTGAGAAAAAACGTGAGCAATGATTAGATTTTCAAGCAAGTTGACTTATGTTCTGAATTTTATAGTGCATTCTTTAAATTTAATTAGTTGTGGTTGTTGTGTGTTATATTTTCCTGCTTTCCCCGGGGTATAAAATATTTGATGTGACTAGTACAATCCAATGAATAAGCTGGAGTACTTGAACAATACTACAATTAAATATAAATTAATGTTTACATCAATTGTGAATACCGTAAAAGTAATTCCAAATGCACAGATTTAAGTACCGTATACAGTTTTAATTTAATTGTATATATTGCATTTAATTGCAAGTGATGCTGAATCAATTTATTCTGAATTGAGAACCAGTTCTCCATTAAAAT
This sequence comes from Paedocypris carbunculus, assembly GCA_028128575.1. Taxonomy (NCBI): domain Eukaryota; kingdom Metazoa; phylum Chordata; class Actinopteri; order Cypriniformes; genus Paedocypris; species Paedocypris carbunculus. Next base: position 244,719 of record SOMO01000144.1, read on the forward strand.
AAGGGCCTGGCCAGAGGGCAACAAAAATGACAAATACACAATAGTTTCATATTTGTACATATTTTTACAGAAATGATATATGGGCAATTAAACTACAAGTGTAATGATCCTGGGTTACTGTTTGTTATGGCCTTTTGAATAAAGAGAGCGAAATGAAAGAGCTGAGCTTTATATTTTTTGTGAAATATTCAAAGTATTTGCTGTTGATCCCAATCAGGGTTTAAACATTTTCAGAAATGTTATTTTTACTTGAAGGACCTTTAAAATTAGATTTGAACTTTCAGATAATCATATGTTTTATTACAGTAGTCAAAATGGTGGACTTTTGACTTTACAAATACCTACAGGCCCTGTTCTTAAGGTCTGTCAAGCTGTACAACTCAGGGGACTTCAGCAGCAGCGTACGAGAGATGGAGCTGGCCGCAACAGAGTATTTCAAAGCCTACAACACGTGTCTTCTGATATGTGAGGGATCACATGAGTTGCAAAAATTTCAAGATTTCTACCCCACCTTAGCTGGTTGGTGAGCTGGCATGTGTTTTCTAAATTGTAAGTGCCAATGAAAGTGTCATCTTTTATTCTCTTCCCCCCCCCCAGATTTCTACTTTGAAGTACTTAAGTGTAAATCTAAGTGTGAGCAGAACTTGACACCAAACGTTGGAGGTTACTTTGTGGAGAAATTTGTGGCCACCATGTACCACTATTTGCAGTTTGCATATTATAAATGTGAGTAACACACTGTTGGAATCAGTTAATTACTTCTGAACAGAATCATTCAACTGGTTAATAAAGCAGATTAGAAACCTAAGACACATTTCTGGGATACACAACACGAACAAACCACAGGACAAAGTTTATAATTTTTTAAGTTTTAAATTTACTGTGACCTAAAAGCAAGCAAGTATGTTACAATGTATAGGAAAACAAAATAAATTGATCAATTGAGGAAAAATACACCCAGGGAGAACCTGGCTTCTTGGTGACAGTCTTGTCTGTACTTCTAATTTAAAAAAAAAATCTTTGCTGTTTTGATTCTGTTAAATTCATTAAGGCTGAATGGATGCCATCGCTCTGTCTTACTGACCTTCTGTTCTTTGTTGTGTTCATTGTAGAAATTGTTACTGTTTGCACAAGTAAAAAGTCTGTCTGATCTCATAGTAATTGATTGTTTTATTGAAGTCACATTTCAGTGATACTCTTTACATTAAAAAGTTCTTTCATTTGGTCAATATAAACCAATTGGCTCTTTCATTGGTCAATAATCCAAATAGAGTTTCATTTTTTTTTAATTCCAGTTTAAATGCAGCGTAGCTTATTACATAGTGGATGCACATGCATTATGCTGTATTACTGTTATTCTAGTGAACGATGTGCTCAATGCAGCGCCGTGTGCTGCCAGCTACATACTGTTTGATGCTGAGGATCAGGTGATGCAGCAGAACATTGCCTATTACAAATACTACAAGGAACAGTGGGGACTACAAGATGAGCATTTTCTGCCACGACCTGTAAGTACCATTAACCTGTGATGTACAGTAAAAGTTAAGTGCGCGTGTTTGTCAATATGGCAACTAGAGACCAAATCAAATTTATAATCCGTCTTTAGCCCTTCCAGCGACGTGCACATACAAACATGTTTTTGTGTGAATTCAGGAGTAATTTCTCTCTGCACACAGGAAGCGCTTCAGTACTACAATTTGAATCAAAGGCAAAAGGAGCTTCTAGAGTTCTCAGAAAGCTACTTAGCGTCTGATGATGAGGTAAAGAACATCATTATCACAAGTTAAAGCTAAGCTTACCATCTGTCTGTCTATGTATTATGAATTTGTATTAAATGGTGTGTTGTTGTGTCTATGCGTGACAGGATATCGTGAGCCTAGAGGCATCTATGTCAGCTCCTTCCCATCCCCCCGATGAGGAATTTGAGGGAATAGGTGATTATGAGGAATCTTTCCTGGCTCGGTGGTGGCAGGAACCTAAAACTAAAGGAGATACAGGAGAGGAATGAAGGAACCACGGATGGAAACCTAGATATCAGTATTTATCTAAAACAGACACTTTTCCCGTCTAATCTCAGACCGGTTTGGACAAGTGTTTCTGGAGTAATTTGTAATTATTTGTTTTGATTTATTGTATGATATTTGTAAACATTTTCCATTCTATCAATCTTATGAAATAACTTGAATGGTCTCTGAATACACAAAGCATCAATCGAAGTATGGTGTCTGATCTCTAGCGATTTTGGGAAACTGCGATTAAAATGCATCTTGTCTTTCTGGTGCTTTATTCCTGAAATTGGAACATTTGTGTTTGTGTACAGGGAGTGCAGAATTATTAGGCAAGATGTATTTCTGAGGATTAATTTTATTCTTGAACAACAACAACCATGTTCTCAACAAACCCAAAAAAGTCATTAATATCAAAGCTGAAATTTTTGGAAGTAGTTTTTAGTTTGTTTTTAGTTTTAGCTATTTTATGAGGATATCTGTGTGTGCATGTGATTATTACTGTGCATAATTATTAGGCAACTTAACAAAAAACAAATATATAACCAATATAACATCTCAACATTCACAAATATTCATTTCTGACATTTTAAAACAAATCTGTGACCAATATAGCCACCTTTCTTTGCAGGGATACTCAAAAGCCTGCTATCCATGGATTATGTCAATGTTTTGATCTGTTCACCCTCAACATTGCGTGCAACAGCAACTCTAGCCTCCCAGACACTTTTCAGAGGGGTGTACCGTTTTCCCTCCTTGTAAATCTCACGTTTGATGATGGACTATAGGTTCTCTATGGAGTTCAGATCAGGTGAACAAGGAGGCCATGTCATTGGTTTTTCTTTTTTTTTTAGACCCTTTCTTGCCAGCCATGTTGTGGAGTACTTGGACGCGTGTGATGGAGCATTGTCCAGCATGAAAATCATGTTTTCTCTTGATGCAGACTTCCTGTACCACTGCTTGACGAAGGTGTCTTCTAGAATTTGGTAGTAGGACTGGGAGTTGAGCTTGACTCCATCCTCAACCCGAAAAGGCCCCAGAAGCTCATCTTTGATGATACCAGCCCAAATCAGTACTCCACCTCCATCTTGTTGTGGTCAAAATACTCGTTTGTCTAATAATTCTGCACTCCCTGTATACTGTGTTTGTTCTGCATAGAGTAGACTGTTACTGATCTTATAGCAGAAATAATTGCTCCTGTTGTTTTCATTTTTAAGAATACAAACACATTTGTTGAACTGTGTGTTGCTTTTTTGTTACATGTAACAAACAATAATGTACTTAACAGTCCAAGATAATGATAATTACTTGATATTCTCTAAGCATAGATTAAACATAGATATATTTAGTCATTTGGCATATGGCTTTATTCGAAGTTATGAGATACACTCAAAAAAATGAAACGTTGACTTTAATTAAAATTTTTATGTCAACAGGCTCCACAAAATTTAATTATGAAGATTGAAAACAAATATTTTAAGTTGATCCAACTTAACAGGATTGTTTTAAAGAGAAACACTATTTTTGAGTCAAGCCAACAAATATCACTAATTTTTGCTCAACAAGAAACATTTTAGTTGAACTAACTAAAGTCAGTTATGTTACATGGAATTAACTTTAGTTTGTCAACAGGTTCCACACAAATTACTTCAGTAAACTCAACATATTTTTTTAGTTCCTTTATTAACAACACAACCATTTTAACAAATTCTTTTTTATAAAAGAGAGAAAAACAGTTAAACATACAAGAGAGGCATCAACTCTGGACATGCGTTACAGGCACTCTACTTAGAACAGTGGTGCTAGATGCACAAAAAGAAAACAGGGTATATAACAAATTAAATGGTTTCAACTGAGCAGGCTGCAAATGCCACAAACTTAGCATCAACCATGTTAAGTGCTAAATGTTAGTTCACTCTCACGGTTTGTATTAAAGCATCTGTACACTCGTCGTTGTACACGTCGCGGAACAACCAACGCACTGATTTTGTAGTGTTAGAATGCCGGAGGAGACTGGCACCAGTGAGCCGGGTTCTCCCCAGGGTTTTTTCCTCGTTAAAGAGGTTTTTTTTACCTGGCCACTGTCGCGTATGTGCTTGCTCACTGCTCTTTGTCTTTGTCTTGTCATAACCGCAGCCACATAGTTAACACCAACAATCCAGACGATAAATTGAATAAAAAGCAACAATTCTCTTACATATTACACGTGCGCTTTGAGACAGTTAAAACTGTGAAAAGCGCCCTACAAATACTCATTATTATTATT
>SOMO01000145.1:19225-30078 GCA_028128575.1 Paedocypris carbunculus
TATTTTTAAATGAAAAGCATAAAGTCACAGTCTTTAACCTGTGCTTATCAAAGATGAACCGACTGACTGGGGCAGCATAAGACGGCGTGAAGCGGGAGGGAGGATGACGAACAATAAGACAGTAGAAGGGAGGAGCCAATGGGAACTGATCCTGAGGGCAGTTAAAAATAGAAAGGGAAGAGTGAAAGGCAAATGGCTAACGGAGAGTACAGTCGGGAGGGGGGCGGCACACAGTTAGCGGCGAGGGAACCATTTTCTCGGTTATTTTTAAGCATATTTACAATACTGTGCTTCACATGAAAGGAGGGAAAAAACACTGGTCGGGATGAAATGCTCCGAGTGTGTACAATTAAGTGAGGACGTCAGGGAGGGAGAGAGAAATTTTGAATGAACGCTGCTGTGTGGTGAAAGCCAGCATCCCTCGCACTGCGCTCAAGTGCTGAATGAATGGTGAATGAATGGGATCTGTGTTGAGAAGGCTCGACTCGGGCAGCATGCTTATATAACAATTTGTATTATTTCTTTCAAAAATATTTGCAAATAAGAAGAACCCACTTGTGTGAAATAATTCAAATTATTGTCATTTAATGAGACAGATTCCGTTATTCTATTTTTGGCATGGTATAAAGTGTATATATATAAAATGATACAAAGAAAAGGTTGTTGTAAAATTAACAAAACATTTATTAAATAGAATGACTAAATTAAATACAAATATAAATACAATGAAGCTTTGGCTCATTATTGATCTTTTTCATTTACAAACAGAAATGTTAGCTAAAATGTGTTGAATGAATGGCGAATGAATGGGATCTGTGTTGAGACGGCTCCACTCAGGCAGCATGGTTATATAAGAATTTGTATCATTTCTTTTAAATATATTGGCAAATAAGAAGAACCCACTAGAGTAAAATAATTCATTGTAATTAGACAAATCTCCTTTTTCTATTTTTGATATATAAAGTATATATAATAATACAAACAAAATGCATGTAAATTAACAAAAAATGCAATAAAATAAAATTACTGTACTCAGTTATATACAAGTATAGAAGTACAATGAAGCTTTGGTTCATTATTGATCATTTTCAGTCCACAAACAGAAATGTTAGAAAATAATTGTTTCAGTTCGAAATTAAAGTTGGTTGACAAACCATTAAAAAAATATATTTATGTTTACACATGCAAGCACACTATAAATCGAGTCACACTCGAAGTAATATGAATATGACATTGTGACTTTTATTGTACATGTATTATTGTATTGAAACACACACACACACACACACACACAACCGATACAAAAAATACCTACATTTTCTTATGAACATTCACAAATTCTTGGAAATAAACAAACGCTCAACATTTGCATGTTTAAAGCACTTATCCAGTGTACTTTAACACAATTCTAATAACAATTTAATTTGGAAATTGTTCCAAATTATCATCTCATCTAACACAGCAAAAGAGCTGCATTTTTCTGTAATTGAAGCCACAAATTCAGTGGCGTAATTTTTCATTTTCATCGCAGCATTGAAGCAAACAAACCAGAATCAACAGTGTGTTGTACGTGCGCATATTTTCCCTAGTAAAAAAAGCCTAAATGCAAAAGTCTGGACAACTGATGAAGAAAGGAGCCGCCCTGTGGCAGCGTGCAGTGATGCTGCAGCCGCCAACCATTCCCAGGGCTAAAAAAAGACTGGTAGATTAAAAATACCAGGCAGCACCGCAGCCTCGTCTGGAACAGCTGCAGCACTTGAATACAAACGAGCCTCAGCATCACCGGGTACCACACCATGCTTTAATTCAGCTTGCTCTGTGACACACCAGAGGCTTTTCCTCAATCCAAACGGCATCGGTAGGTGCTCAGCAGTGACGATCTGAAGGTCTCCATCACCAGAAGTTCCTTTGCCTTGTGAAAAGCAGAAAACTTGGAGAAAAACAAAAAAGTGCAATCCCTCACTGCCCTTGGATGTTCCCATGTTTGCCGTGTTATGTAACAGCACACCCCATTCCATCCGCAGACCGGGATGCTCCTTCCTCATTGGACGCTGCAGTGGAGGATTCAAAGAGTCTCCTGGGCCCCCGCTGCCAGTAACATGCTTCTTTAAATAGCATGGACTGCCACGTGCTTCTCTCAACATCTTTATTTGCCTCACATCAGCAGCACAGTTCAAAAGGATGCTTTTAAAACCGGCTGGTCTAAAAATAGAGCCGATGCACTTATTTTCTTTTTTCTCTTTTTTTTCCCCCCACCCCCTGGAGCAAGATATTTTCAGAAAGGCAGAGAATTTCTATGCCTTGTGCGATCAAGTGAGCTGTACAGTAGCGATGGAACTATTCAGAAACATCCATTATTAAGCATGAATGATAATCCACAAAAGATGGGAAACCTAAAGCGCACAACCGCCTGTACATGTCTAATTAAGAGCACGTTTCGTTTGGAGGTTTCACACGTAAAATATCGATCGCTGTGGATGGGATGCATTGCACATGGGCACTGTCGAGCAAACCTTCTTGGAAAAATACCGGAAACGGGATTTTGCAAGAAGATTGGGTTAAAAATGAATCAGGGAGGTGCTGGGCTGCTCCAGCCATTAAAAAAAAAACAGCCATGTTAAATCTGATTTATCAATCAAGGATCAGACGGCTTTTCTGTGCTGCAGCTTAAGTGGTAGAAATAAGAAAAAAAGGACATCAACGCAGTGAGCAGTCAAGACAAAGAGAAAGAAATGGCTATAAAAAGAGCAAAATGGGCGGAGAGATGCAAAGCGAGGAGAGCGAGGCACATGTTTCCAGCGTGCGCTTCATGAGACATGTAAATACACATGAGATTCCAGCTCTCGTTCAGTCGACCAATTACATCCAACCACTCCTTAAGTCGGCGAATGTCGACGTCATTCACAAAAGCAGCAATCCAGACACACGGTGGATTATATAAAGAGAATGCCATAACATCAGGACAAAATCTCTTCAAAAGGCATATTAACAACGAAAGCAAACATTCATCTTCTTTGAATATTTCATAGCATTTTCTGTCTGTGTTATGTAAGAGTCTTAGCACCTTAAACTTTCATCGTGATTTTTGGACTAGTAGGACATGGGAATTATGTACATGTTTATTACATACATAGAATATTGTAGTGAATAGAATATTTTTAGCATTCCTTCATTCTGTTTTTTGGCTCATTTTGGAAATGAGATTTGGCTTTTATTTGTGCTAGTATGTCAGGTTCTGCTTGCAATCTGTTAACAAGTGATAAACTAGTATTCATCAAAAAAGCTATAGAATATTAAAGACTGGCTCACAAATCTTTATTTTTTATTGCAGTAAATTCCCACAAATTTTTATTTGATGCATATATTTANAAAAAAAAAGTAAAGCATTTGAAATCCTGTAGATGGCAGCACAGTCTCACTTTTCAGTGGGATGAAATCACTGTTGACTAAATGACAAGCCAATGGTAGGATATGTAATCAATAAAAATATTTACTGTGTATAAAAATACTTTAAAAGAAAACTACTCAAATCAAGAGCATGTTCTAGCAAAAAAAAGCTAAATTGTCTGTGTGATGGCAAAGAGCATCCGGTGTATTACCTGGCAAACTGAAGTAATGTTGATGTTGATCATGTTGTTTATAAACTGGAAATAGAAGTATGACAGATTATTAATTTAGACAAATGTACTTTGTAAGGATTTGAGTCTCAAAACTCACACTGTCAACGTTTGGAATGTTGAGGAAGAACTCCGGGTAAGAATAAGAGACTCCAACATTGTTAACTGCAGAAAAAAAACATATAAAAGTATTTAAAAAACAAAAAGTGTCGCAATAACTTGGAATTGTTGCTTAAAACATGTAGATAAGTGTAATTTATACCTAAAACTCCAATTTCCAGGCCAGTCAGTGCAGACTCAATCTTTGGATAGATGTCCACAGATCCAAAGTCAGCAGAGATGGTTTTGGTTTCCACGTTGTACTTGCTTTCTAAAAACACAAAAAAANAGGTTAGTAGCTCTGCTCTAGTTGAAACTTAATCTTGATATACAGAATGTGTTGGCAAACATATATATTATATAAGATAATAATGTTAGCAAACCTAAGCTCCACCACACTTACCAATCGCTTTGGACACTTCATCCAGCTTTTCCTGAGTGCGGCTGATGAGAACTATCGCAAACCCTCGTCGAGCGAGCTGCGGAAACATAGAACAAGGAATCCATACATCATAATCACTCTAAACCGATGGGCACAGAGCAAGCAGCCAGTGGAAAAGCAGTGTGCCGCGTGTGCGATGCGGAGCTTAGAGAGCAGCGTTCTCCCTGAACTCTGACGGAGACCTCCAGCTTGATGACTCACGGTGATTTCCCATGAAAAGAAGAAAAACTAAACCCACAAATAAAACTTGAGGAAACGTACCTCCTCCGCATAGGCTTTCCCGATTCCGTCGGTGGCCCCAGTCACAACTACAGGGAAAGACAGGAAAAGAATCAGGCTTTTGATGGGAAAACGGGCCTCACCTACAAACCTAAAAACTATATAGCTGCCGTTTTACCTGATTNGCTCTTTTAATAAGTGGATTCAGTTTTTTCAGTGTGTGGGCTAATATCAGCAACTAGACATGTTGTGTTAATTTTATTGTGATTTGTATTGTACAGTAAGTAGCCATACTGTAAAGTACTGTACTACTGTAAATGTCTCACGCGAATTACTCTTGAAACGACGTTTGTTGGAGTGCTTTATGATCGTTATTCGGTTCAGTGTGGTTTGTAATAATCGACCCACCTGCCCATTTGCCGAGTTTAGCAGCTCTGACCAAGTTCCCATTGCCGACAAACCACACTCGAATCCCGCTGATTAGACAGCACAGAGCGCTCAACAACAGCCAGGCCACCGCGACAGCCCCGATCCAGTACAGTGCTTCTCCCAGAAGCCCGTGAAATGACTCCATCTTCACAGATCACTTCTAGAAAACTGCTGTGACTCTGCTAGACGCTACACGCTGTCGGTTTGAAGTACAGTACGGTATAAGATTCCCCTTCTTCCGCTTCCGTGTTGGTTGCGTCAGACGAGTCTTGCTTGAAGTGTGCTTGCTGATTGGATGGATGCCGTTCACCAGTATTTGCGTCACCAACACGTCACCACCTCGTGCTGGCATTGACAGAAGTTATGGACGAAACCTGGATTGAGGTTTAAACGTTTTTTGTGATAATGTCAAATATTCGTTACGTGTTGTGGTTTCAGATGGAATCCCATTTTAGTTTAATGTGTAGATCATGTTTACATGTTTTGATGGCATAAACGTCAAAGTGGCTGACGGTGTGAACGTCACACACGTGCTCTCACAAATCCTTTGGAAATTATTATGACATGCTAATAACACAACAACAATATTTTATTTGTGCTGTTTACGTCTAGAACACTTCTTGAAAGAAATATGTTTTAAATAATTTGTTAAAATGGGACATTCTATAATGTTGGATAAACTATATAACAAAAATACTTTTTTAGTATTTTTCCAATTTAACAATGTTATATGGGTTGTCTACTAATGTCAGCTCATGCTACTTATTCTCACTATTATTATTTCTTACNTAAAGTGTATACCATGTGTGTGACTTTTGGTTTAAGTGTCTTCTAAATGCAGAAAAAATACTTGCAAGTAAAAGAAAAATTACTTACCAGTTTGTATTATGCACCTGTCTGTGACAAATGTCTGTGGCAAAATATGCCATGTTGTATTTAAAGCAAAATAAAATTTATGCTTTTTATTTGTTCACATTTGTTAGCAGAAAACGTTTTTCTTGGTAAACGTACAAAACATATATTTGAAGTTGTTAACTAATTACTTTAAAGATGCAAGACATGAGTAATCCATAGCAGGAGGATGCAATTAATATTGCATTTTAAAATACCTTTATTGATTATCACTTCATTGTTTAAATTGCGTAAGTAAAATGACAGCACATATTGTATTTCAAGTCAGTTCAATAATCTTTTTAAAGTGATGTAAATCATCCATTACGTCCATCACAATAGAACGAAACTGCAAGTTCAGGTGAAAGGTTGAGACCAGACACACAAGATATGAGTCGAACAAGAGCTTTATTCACAAAAACTCATCTCTGAGTCACATCCCACATTAGAAAAAAAATGAAAATCAATGTAAAAGTAAAACATTCAAATCACGATCAAATTCAATCATGTTTCAGTTCTCGAGTCATTTGCAAATGATACGCATATTTGAATATGTTGCAACAGGAGGCAGATTGTACAAATAACGTCACCAGGCCTTAATGTAGATTTTGTTTATTTTTTCATGTGAAATATATTGCTTTGTTTCGTACCTCATTAATAATTTACTTATTTAAAAAGTCACAGACCAAACTATAAATAGCCATAAGCTTGAAAGAAAAAAAAACATACGCAACTACAACGTCAAGAGATAAAACCCTCACTGCATTCGACAGGGATTCTCATGAAGCACTAATACAAAACACTGATAATTAACTAATTCATAAATACTTGACAGTTATTTGATGTCCCTGTAGATAAAACATAAAAAGGGGAAAAGTGTGTGTAAATGTATAAAAATTAAAATATTTGCTCCAGTAAAAAGCATTTATAGAGAACAAAGAGAAGTGATTATTTACATGCGTGACACCAGGGAATCTCCTGCACGCCTGTTTCCTCTCTCACTCTCTGTTTCTATCCTCCTATTTGCGCTTTTCGTATATTCCTGATCAGAAACTGTGATGTGGGGGAAAACTTTCATACAAATCAACACGTTTTCCTGTTTTACAGACTTTATTGTAAATTACTCATTCTAAATGATGAATTGCAGCAATGTATGTCTGCTTGATCAGTGGGTGTGACTGTAAAATGAACGATGAATGTAAAATGGAACCTGAGTCGTTGAAAATCTAAAGCAGACTTTCTCATATTGAGCAAAATGTGGCTTTGCTTTTGGCTAAAAGGAGAATCATTTCAAGCATCACGTAGTCAGCTCACGTTTACACATATGACTCACTTATTCATTGGAGTTTATTTTATTTATTTTTTTCAAAATGACAATTTGTGGTCACAATATGATGAATATCATTTTCACATTCATTGAATTCTGAAACCCTTGCCGTTTAAATAAAAAACATGCATTTCACTCAGCACGATTGCAACCAACACAACTCATGCATCTCATGCAATATCATCCCAAGAACTTCATCGTACANTGTGGTCACAATATGATGAATATCATTTTCACATTCATTGAATTCTGAGACCCTTGCCGTTTAAATAAAAAACATGCATTTCACTCAGCACGATTGCAACCAACACAACTCATGCATCTCATGCAATATCATCCCAAGAACTTCATCGTACAGCCAAACAGTGCCATGTCAATGAACATACAATACTGTAGTTGTTCTCATGAATAATCAGTTCATTTCTAAAAGAAGCATATTATCCAACAGTGCATAACTATCTTGAAGACTGAATGCTATATCTAAAAGCTCTTTATAATTTAAAAGCTAATATGTTTAAGTGGATTGTCCCCATGACTAGTCATCCTCTTTTGCTTCAACTTCTACTGGTTTTAATGTATCTGTTGCTTGAAAGGAGTTTTTGAGCCTTATGACATGTACGCAAGCCTTTGTTTCTATAAAACCAGTACAAGGTGAAGGCACCTAAACCAGTTACAAATGTTCCTGTATTTTAAGACAAGATTGATTATTTTTCCCACCACCTCTTTTGCTTTTGACCTCAGTTCTGTTGGAACACCTTGAAGTGACAGGAGTCGTGTTTAGAAACGACAACTCTGCAAACACTCCAGGATTTCTGAGAGCAACAGCACCTGCGCGCGCCTATGAAGAACTCCAAAAGAAGATGTCACGATCCAGATGTGATATTATTTTTATTGCATCTGTGCTTTGACGGTCCTATTTNTTTTCCCACCACCTCTTTTGCTTTTGACCTCAGTTCTGTTGGAACACCTTGAAGTGACAGGAGTCGTGTTTAGAAACGACAACTCTGCAAACACTCCAGGATTTCTGAGAGCAACAGCACCTGCGCGCGCCTATGAAGAACTCCAAAAGAAGATGTCACGATCCAGATGTGATATTATTTTTATTGCATCTGTGCTTTGACGGTCCTATTTATTCGCCAGACGCTATCAATGCCAGTGATGACCATGCAACCCACGGTTTCAAAAAACGGATTTAAATCACGTTAAATTGATAAGGCGCGGTTGGCAGATCATTCCGAAAGGGTGTGCCAGAGATAAAGAGCATGGCTGTTAAACCCGAATGTACCCTGCAAACATACACCGGAAGAAAAAAAAACATCCGAATCGCATCGCGTGCTATTCTGACCAAGAGTACGATAGTCCAAGTAGAGCTGAAGTAACGGAGCGCTTTCTTCTATTATTCGCTGATGTGTGCGCCCTCCGCAAATGCTTTTTGGGGTAAGGGCTTCCCATTGATAGTTCATAACAGCAAGCCCAGACCGCAAAAAGATTCGTGAAAGACTTTTCCCAATGTCATCTCTGAGTTGCAGGTTTGTCCATAAATAATAACGGTCCATGTTGATGCAGCCAATAGTCGGACTCCAGCTCTACAAACGAAGAAATGCATTGAATCCGCCGTATAGTGATGTCTGCACGCAGCCCGGTGTACCGTTATTTTATCCGTGCCCTGATGCTGTTGGCGCGACCATACTGTATAGTCTCCCGTTCGTGATGTGGTTAAGTAAATATCTGATCTACTCCTGTCAGTCCATGTATCTCTTGAAGGAGGGGGATTACTGCGCTCCAGCTCACAGTAAATAGAGAGCAGTGAAGGATTTCATTGGAGCAGACGAAAGCTCGTCATTCGACCAATCCGTGCTCTCCTCACACAGGGACCCCCCTTTTTGAAAAAAGATAAAATATAGAAAACTATTTCACCGCGGGTATGGTCTTGCAACGTATGTGTTTGCGACCTTGGTCAACCAAGTGTGTTAACTTGGCCAGGCAAAGCACCGCGCATCACCTCGGACATGCAGGCGCTTCTGCGTGCGTTGCAATGATCAGTTGAATTATTAATTAATCTGTCCATAGCAAATAATCAGCATCATCGTCAATGCAGAGAAAAAACGGTCAAATTAGACACTCACCGCAAGTGCTCAAGTCTGTATCAGCCAAGTCCCCAAGCCTCCTCATTTCTTGTCTCATAAAATAATGAACATCATTCTCAACGACTTGCTATTTTTAGACGCCTCACACATCTTACGCGCGCGCACACACCGCCATAAAACAACCTCATCCTGGCAAACGCGCGCGCCCACACACACGCTAACACGGTCGGGCTTTTTTTTTTCTGAATGTGTACCTTTGCTCCGGATTCCAAGGTCAGGACTCGGAGTGAGTGGAGAGAACAGCGAGACCCAGCGTTTAACGGACAGCGCTCTCACGGATGAGGTTGTGGTTTCGTTTGTGGAAATCTCCAGTCAGTCACGATTCCCTCCATCTGTCTCCGGCACCCAGCGCTTTGCCCCTACTGACGCAGCCGACGCGCATTACTCACTTTAGCAGTCACGACTCGCCAATCTGTGCTGTTTCCGATCAAACTGCTCGCCAAAAATGTCATTCTGAGGAAGACACGGGGCTCCTGCCGACTATGTTTTCAGCAAATGTGAATAAATGTGTACATATACAGTATACAGCACGCGAGTAGCCAAAGCAAAAGCTGTTTTGTGCAAAAACACGAACTAAAATTAATCAACAAACGTCGCTGCTTTCGAGAAATGCCTGATATTAGACACGATTAGAAGGAAACACCATCAGATGGTCTGTCTGGAGTATATGGCGGACAAAATAATTGACAAGACGGAAATCTCACGATCAGTCATTAAATGTAGACGTGTTTAACTATTGAGGAAATAGTCAGTCAATAAGCAACTAGGGTGTATAATGGAAAACCACTGAATAATTTTAGTTCTGGTAAGGCTGAGGCGCTAGTCGTCACTTCAGCACTACAGGAAGTGGACAGCTCCACCTGTTAAGTACCGTAATTGTTTCTTTAGCCATTTTTCGTCAGGTCAAAAGCTCCAATTGGATCTTCACCCAACGCGGTTCATTAGACGGCAGGATGACAACGACCAGGGTGAATTAATGTATTATTCAGCAGCATGTCAAAAGAGCATATCTGACAGGTCATCAAGACACCATAGGTCTACTACCTTTGGGGGGAGCCCTCGGTGAAAAAAAGGTGCCCAAAACTGAATGAAACCCTCAATAAGACAAAGAACCATCTCAAGGACACAATGCGAGTACACAGCATTCATTCCTGATGTGTTTGTGTGCCTCAGATTGAGCGCTGCATACGAGGGTGATACCCCTGTCTATTTCTGGATCGAGCTGTTTCTATTTTTAGAGCACTTGGAGAAAAATGGCACTCACAAGTGCCTCTCACATGAATACGTGATCGCCGTGACAGGCGCGTTCACTATTTAGGGATATGACGTATTTGTTTTTAAATCAATAGTGTGATTGGATTGCGTTTTGATGTCTATGTGATCTCGTTATGTCTTAGATTTGTCCACAATATTGTTTTGTAATGATCACGGATAAACGCGAATAAAACATACATTTATGGAGAGCTTGCACTTTTTGTAACCCGCGCCTATTTTATTTAATGACAACATCGGCAAAAGATTTGGTGGCATTGTTCAACCGCAACGAGATAAGCACACTATCTTGAGGTCTTTTAAAATAAAGCAAATTGTACAATGAGATATATTTCTGTAATTTAAGTTTGTGTGTGTGTGTGTGTGTGTGTGTGTGTGTGTGTGTGTGTGTGTGTGTGTGTGTGTGTGTG
>SOMO01000145.1:78438-111091 GCA_028128575.1 Paedocypris carbunculus
TATATACTAAAAATGCTTTTATGTCATAAATCAGAAGACAAAGAATTGTCTTTCAACACTCGACTGGGAGAAACAATCGTGCGTCTGTGAGTGAAGACAGAGTGAAACTGCCAAAAATACACAGGAAATAGTTTCTTTGCGATTTGCAGTCTGTAATTCTGCGTAACAATGGAAGGGAATTTGTAAAATTAAATTTTTCTGTGAACATAGAAAATCAGCAACCCAAATGTGATTTACGGTGAATAAGGGATCAACTGTGCATTGAAGTGCTGATTATTTATGAGACCTTTTAGAAAAGGGAGTTTTTCACAAATCAAACCGTCAGCTTATATTGGTCTCTCCTCACATCACTCAATCGTCCGTCAACATTTACTAGCAAACACAGTGTCTGCTGTTACAAGCTCGGGGTCTAAAGCCTGCCCTGATTTATCATCCGCGAGTGAAGAAACTTCTCTGGAGAGACGCAGTGGCCGGGCGGCAGAAAGAGCTCGCTGCAGGTGGGGAAGAAAAGCAATTTCATGGTCCATTCAGCCCGTAATGTGCGGCTGTAATCTGCGGCTGGAGCCTGGCTTTTTGTTTAAGTTTCTCCGAGGATAGACCCTGCTCGGCCCAATTAATCATTCTGCTAAAGTGAGCAGCCACGATGGGGGAAATGAAAGGTTGCTGGTTTGTGTATGTGCAATCTCAGACATGCAGGCCGGCGTGAAACAAGCGGCTCCATCGAAGGTCCTCCCGCGCGCATTCGCCGAGCTCGGAAACGCTTGGAGGAGATGCAGAACATGAGCTTTAGGTAATCCTTCCTAGCTGATGCATTAGCTCTCGCCATCTCTTCGCCTTTGTTTTGCTCTCTGAGAGGCGGACTGAAGCTTTCAAACCAGGAGAGGAAGAAAAAAAGGCAAAGAACAATCACAGCATGAGGGTCATTTTCTGCAAGAGCTCACCTCTGCTTCCCCACAAGCCTCTTGCCCAGCAGGAGCACTAAATTAACACTTCACTTCACTGCACTGCTTCTCGGCGCTGATGAGCCCGAGCTGCAGGAGGAGGAGGCGAACACAAAGAGTGGAAAATACAAGGGGAAGAGGAAAAAACGAGTGTGGGAAAACAAACACTCTGATTCTGCTTCACTTGTTCGTCTGAAGGGTCAATAGCAGGCTAATGCTCGTAGCCAGGATGCTAGCTGAGTGTGTGAGATCTTCTTCGGCTGAAAAATTAAAAAACTACACAAGTTTGAGATGATTGGGTTTAAAAAAGATGTTGTAAAAAAGATGTGCTACAAAAACTAGACAAATTAAAACAGCATGAGATAATAAGGTATTGAAAACATCTATGAGTTTTTTTCCTGATATTTTGTGTGTGTGTGTGTGTGTGTGTTGTTTTTTTCTCATCTTCCTGTGGATTTTCACCTGCTCAATAGATCCTGGGGGTGAGTGAGAGAGAGTGTGTGTCCCGCTCTGTGATTGGTTGGCCACCTATTATGGGGGTGTGTCCTGTCTTCAGACCGTGAGAATGAGTGTAAATTATAGTTTTTTTTCCCAGTTATTCTAAACTTCTTAATTTAATTTAATTTAGTACACAGAGATTTGAATTGAAGTCAAATTGGTGAAGTGTTTCAATTATATTTTTGGCAAATATGAAATTGAATCTAAAGATGACGTTTGTCCCACAGTCTCTACTTTTTCAGATCTGTAAGACAAAACGGCTGGGCCATGTGGATTTCTGCACCATCACCTTATGGGTGACAAGTGTTCATCAAGGATTCCTGTTGTAATGTACAGAACTGTAACTTGGCTTACTCCAAATGAGCTGCTGTGTCTCTGATATTCTGCTGAAGTTTAGCATGGAGAAACATCACAGAAACTAAACAAGCATCCAATACCTACTGTAAACAGCCACAAAGCTAAAAGACGACAACGGCCAGGAGATCAACCTATGTGGGTTAGCTGTCATTTCTTGCGGGTTTCTGACTTTAATGTGATGCTAATGTAAATGGAGTCTGGGTGACTGGTGGAAACAGGGGTAATGATGAGCTCCACGTGGAGACCACGCGTCTCGTCACCTGTTGGACTTCATCTAATTGCTCAGCCAGAACATGCGCTGGAAGGTCGGCTAGTGTGGAAATGGAATTTGCCTTCACAGGTGGAGCATGAAATATGGAGCGGATCGTGTGCGGCCGCGAGACATGATGGGAGAGGGAATGTGCTGAGAGGAACCTTATGCATTTGTTTTTTTACACTTGATGTAACTAAAAAACCAAAACATTGTGTAAAGCAACGCTTGACATCCCTTGCTGGAACTATTCTGCTGGAGCTTCATTACGTGGAAGTTCTGCACACAAACCCAGCGCAGGTCAGAAAAGGTTGCTTGTTGTGAGAGTAATTTAGCCGCGCAGCTTTAGCCTACGTCCCATGTAGCTGTCGCTTTATACTTTGTCTTTTTTGATTTGTTTATCTCTTTGTTGTTCTGAGTGTTTGTGTGGATGCATGAGAGGGATTTGACGTTTCGCATCCAGGCAAACAGAAGCGAAAGAGTGCTTCAGAGTGGAATTAATTAGCGTGCTCTTAGAAACGAGAGCGTTTTAGCACGCAAGGTGCGGCGGGACTGCGGCGTGGTGAGGGGGTGGATCGCAGGCAGGTTAAAATTACTCGTCCCGCTGGAGATCATCATGATAGGATTCCAATTGGTCAGCACAGATGAACAATCGACACGGCTTTTCATTCCTGCAATCAGCACTTCAAGCTGCTGGATGAGTGTTTGTGCATGTGAATGCAGAAGAGCAACAACAGCAGCACAAACCCAAGCCTTTTAGATTCAGGTCGACGCTTTTATGTAAACCGTAAGTGAAGGCGCTGTAAAAGATGTAATGCGTCTCAATGAGATTCCTATCAAAATGTCAAACAGCATTTCAGGACCGTTGTTCCATTGTAATCAACAGAATCAATAAAAGTAGTGACATCAATATTAGAAATGACATGTCTGTAGTGGAATAAAGAATAAAATGTCTATCGGAGTCTGATAAGATCCAGGTAAAGCAAAGTGTGGTTTGAATCGTCACTGGGTAACATCCGGATTTTTTAAGTGTCTGAAGATGATCTTATCGTGGATTAACAAAGCGATAGAGCCGTCACCTCTGAAACACGATGTGTGTGCCTTCAATTAAAAAAAAAAATATGAAAAGTTTCCTCAAAGCTTTTTTGTTTTCTCAAAGGTGTACACTGATCTTGGACTTGTCACATTTGTGAGATCTTTCTTATTATTGATAGTATTATCATTGTCATTTGACTGGAACTTGGTCGGCCACGAGTCGTGGCTCTAAATCCTTCTTTCAGGCCCAGAAACACTGAGAATAGATACTCTTGTAGAGAATAGAGAACTCCTCATAATTCTGAAAAGTGGTTTAGAAAATTTATGGAATAATGGCTGAATGCTATTATTGCTATTCTCATGGATGAAGCATAATGATGACTAAATTAAAATTTTCATTGGCCAATTCATATTACTAGAATTTTGATAAGAAAAAATTTGGTCACATAAAAAAAAGCAAAAAAAAAAAAAAACATCACCTTTACCTTCTTACTCTCAGTATCACTCCAGTTTTTCTCACAAATGTCATCATTAGTTCTGTGATGTTAACAAGCTTGACAAAATTTCTATCTAGAGTGCAAGAGAACTTTTACTGTTTTGGTTTCTTTTTTAATGTGTTAAAATTCTCAAATGTAGTGTCTTTTTTGAACACAAAAGCTTCTTTTGATTTTGTTTCTAAACATTATACACTTCTGAGAATATTCTTTCGTGAACCCTGTTTTAGCTTATAAAGCTTCTGTTAGAACATACAAACTTAACAAGATAAAAATTACATGTTTATATATTGCTTGGCCATTCAAATGTATTATGGAGACAAGATTTAAATCCGCATATGAATATTCTATTTTCATCCTTGTAAGAAGACAATGGCATTCAACTCAAACAAGATTGGCTGAAAGAGACAGTGAGATGAACGAAAAACCTCGTGATGGTTTCTCAAAGACACTCCCACTCGTTTCCATGCGCTGCAGCTAAGCTCTCACGGCCTGAAGTGGAAACACTCGAAACACTAAGAGTGACAGAAACTTCTTCTAAGCCAGGAGAGCTCCATCAGCTGGCCCCCTCAACCCCTCACACCTCGCCCCAGGGCCAGTCCTCTGTTCCCCAAGGTCATAGGCCGCACTGCGTGGGAGCAGCTTGCTACAGTCACAGGTAGAGATTAGGGGTGTGATAGTCCATGATCCCTCAACTAAAAAGCAGGGGGATAAGAGAATGAAAGGTGGGATATGCAGGGGGCTCTTGTCTTCTCTGCAGCGAGCCGTAATTGTTTCGCCTGGTTCCCAGTCACAGGTGCCACCCAACAGCACCACAACCATGTAATCCCTCCAAATCCAGCCTCTTCCGAGGAGTGCTAACCAGGAATGTTCTAGCAGGGTCAATGGATTAGATGAAATTCACAGACGTGGCTTTGCTCCAGAGTTAGAATTAGAGAAAGAAGAAATGTGGGGAGGAAGAACAAGAAAGAAAGTGAATGAAAGTGGGACAGACTTATATTAAAATAAGCTTGCCAGGTGGTCTCCCAAAAAAGTTTACACAGTGTGTTGAGTAATCTGAAAAGACACCGCTTCTCCCGTCGCCCCATTGGCTCCCACTATAAATAAAAAAAGCAGCAAGAGAATAAGAGAAGGGAGACGGGGGGTGGAGGTAGGGCCTGGAGGTTGCACTGATGTGCTCCATTGAGGTCTCAGTGAAATGTCTGTCAGGCTTGGTTTACCACAATCACAGCAGTGATTAGACTTCTTTTGATGATGGGTTTAGTTTTCTGGCCATTGGAGGAAAAGAGGGGAAGAGTAAAGACTGGGGGAAGGTGTGGGTGGGATGAGCAGAAGGAATGAGGAGGGGTACATGCCCGGCATATTAATGTCCCACACCAGGAGGGACCTCCTACGTAATTTCCCAGCGGGTCGAAGAGGTCAGGTTTGTATTTAGTTAGTGGTAATGATCTCGTTAGGGATCTGAATGGACCACCGCCTAAGCCTTTTCAGGCCGGCGAGCGTGCCTGTTCGCCGGCCCTCCCCCAGTAGCCGCTGTGTGGGCTTCCACAGCCCCTGAACTGTGATTAATAGACTTCCAGGGCTTAATAACTTGCAAAACAGCATTAAACAAGAGACGGCCTGGGACAATCGGCCCAGGGGAGCTGGGCACGGCCGCGGAGGGGGTGGCCCACAAACAGCCACGGCGACAATCGCCAATGCCTGGAATTAACCGAGACGGCAGCGCCGAGCACAATGCTACAGCTGGCCACTGGCTAGATGCCAAACTCCTTTGCAGCTACCAGGTGGCCCGAGCCCAGCCCAGACTGAGTCTTTTCAGTTTTGTAAGTGTTAAAAGATAGAGAAAGAGGGGGCCGCTGGCTGTGTGTGTGGGGTGGGATGGACAGTGAGAGGAAGCCATTGAGTAGAGACAAGAAAGAGAGTAAAGAGCACAGAGTGATAAGCAGATAATAGGCAGCACATTCAATGGAACAAGTAATCCTTGACATGTCAAAGCCCAAATATGAGCGGCTTTTGTTTTTGTGCTCTGCTTCGGCCACAACGCTAAAGTGGGCAAAATAGGCATGGTGACCCGTACGTACACAAACACACACAAACAACCCCTCCGCCACCCCGCCGTATCCTCCAGCCCTTTCGCTCTCTGTTCCCACCCTTGTGCTCTCTTGTGTAGATACAAATGCGCTCAGCATGGCGGCTTGTTCAGTCCGCCCTCTCCTCATGTAATGTAGCATTTCCTTTCTTTCCGCCGTGGGTGTGCATTTTATGCCAATATCACGGTGTGCTCTAATAAACTTTGCGGGCGCCTCTCGATTGGCACCTTTGGGAAAGACGCTGGGCAAAGAACAAAACTCTTGCATCTCCATCTTGTCGCGTCTCTGTTCTGTGTGGATGAATGCAGAGAAACGACTCTTTCCCCTCTGTTTATTGCGATGTTTGTATTGGCTTGATAGATGCGTCTCTTTGTCTGAAGGCAGCGATTGTGCTCCATACTGAGAACATGTGGCCCCTGTGAGCGCGACACGAGGATGGGTGGCAGAGCAGCGTTCATCTCACAGAGAAGCTTATCATCACAACATCAATTAAACAGGGCCGCTAAATGGCCATTGGCAGGAAACGCATAAATTGTGCAGCATGTGTTCAATTATCACCAATCATGAGACAATTCCGGAGGTATCTGCGTAAAACAAGACCCGCTCATTTTTCTCTGACAATTTTGGTCTAATCTACCGTTCAACAAAGCCAACAGCTGGGAATTGTAGAGTTGCAAAAACCTAGATATAAAATCAATATGTCCGATCCTTTCCTGACAAACGACAAGTTTTAGACATTGCAAGCCAATCAAAAGCACCGAATTCTCTCTCCTCACCAAAACAATAATTAAAAGCCTGCAATTCATTATACATCAATTATTTTTTCTTCAATTTAATTTTGAAACACAGATATTCACAACTGATATGTGCTCTGGGTCAATTAATCTATTAATCAAAAGTAATTACAATCTCTCTCTCTCCCTCTCACACACACAAACAGAGAGACACACACACACACATTTGACTTGTATCCTGTGCATCTTGTTTGTCTGATTTTTAGTCACGGTTAGCTTTGTTTTCACACAAATCAGTTTCAAATCAGTAACTTTTGGTTTTTCAATTTTGACAAAAAATTCAAAGACGCTTCAACCGTCCATGCAGAACAGATGCGAAAGTGAAGTGTGAATGAAAGTGTTTGTCTGAGACAGCAAACACTTTAGTGTTTCTTTCTTTTTTTTTATTTGGCAAAACAAAACGAAAGTTCAAAAAGTGTCTGAGCTCTTTCCCGTTCTGCACTTTTTTCTTCCGTGTTTCTCTTCTTTTACTTTTTTTTTCTCCCACCCCAAACTCCTTTTTGTGTTTTCTTTGTTTCTCTTTCTCTCTTTTTTGACCTTTCTCGGTTCCTTCTTCCCAGCCTTTCACTCTGCTGCTCCCAGCTGTCGCTGGCTCGGCCTCTGTGGTGGTGTGGGGGTCTGGGAGGGCCGGTGCGGGTGGGCTTCTCTGCAGTGCTAAGCCCCTGACTCTGTGCTTAGCCCTGCCATGAATAATGGATTGAGAAAATACATTTATCTTTTAATAGCCGTGCTCTCCCCCCGCGGCCCCCCTCCGGCTACTCCCACTCTGTTAGGCCAACACTGGAGGGTGAGGTTCACACTTGTCAATTGTCTTCGGTCTTTTTGAAGCCGTCGCTTCTTAGTGTCCTAGAGAAGTTTAATCAGGCTTGATTCGATCTGTCAGCGATATATTCCTTTGTATGCACTTTGTAATAAATGGGAATTTTTTACCACTTTGTTGTGGGGCGGACATTTAGTCTCTTATAAGACGTGATTTATGGCACTGGAAAGTTTTTCTTCAGGTGCATGTTTCCACAATCGTAAAAGTCTAAATCAAGACTTAATTTATTTTAATTTTAAAACAAGTCACAGTAGTTTTCTTAAGAAATGATGAATTACAAGTAGTATTGCGTGTCTATATATACTGTACAGCGCGCTTGGTGTTAGAGAGGACACCGTGAGCTCCAGAGACGGACAGAGGCTGTTTGTCTAGTCAAATGAAGTATTTGCAACAGAAATAAAGGAGAGCTCCTTCAGCGGATCATCTCCCTCCAGACCTAATGAAGTGCCTCTTCCTCCCCGCGCTCTCCTCCTCCTCCTCACCACCGCTCCAGTCACCTGATGCTTCACTCAGCCTCACAGAAATGTTCCAGCTGAAGCAAGAGTTTAAGAGTAACAGAAGCTTTCACAAATATATGCATACACACGCATAAATAAATATATATGTATATCTGCTTAGAAATAATTGTTTTTGTATATTTCTAACTGAAACACAGAGCACATACATTTGCATAATGCTCTTCTTTGTAATGATTAATTTGGTGACAACTATTTTCAGTGGATCTGACTATCTTCTTCTTTAACTATTTGTTGTGTACTATTTGGCTTTTAAATCGGTCCGCTGTAATTACTAGAAGATCCTAAAGTGTCTTACTGATGAAGAACTGCTCTACATTTAAATCATCGTAAACTACTGTAATAAAACCTATTTGCACCCCCCACCGTTTCTCCCACACACACACACACACACACACACACACCTACACACACACACACACACACACACAAACAATTAAATCATAATCATGTTTTTAATGCATGGTTGTGAAGAAACAAACAAAAAAAAACTAGTGTAAATAGATAATGATAAACTGTCGCCCTTCACCAACCTCGAGACTGTTTAACTACCATCTTCATTTTCACAATTGGCGTTTGTTCATATAAACCCTTATTACATGTGTGTGTGTGTGTGTGTGTGTGTGTGTGTGTGTGTGTGTGTGTGCTGGCCAAAGCCTCCTCAACACGCTTTTCCAGCTCGAGGACCAAAAACAGACAGCCAGAGTGAGACCCAAAGCCTCGTTTATCTTCACTTGTGTGGGCAGTGTTGCCAAGGCAACATTTAGGCTGGCAAATGCCAGTGCGTTGAATACTAATGAGGCGGTTGGCAGGGCGGCACAGGGAGGACGGTCTGTCGCTGGAAGCCGAGGTAAACAGTCAAAAGGGAAATCAATTAAGGGCCTTCCGCGGGGCTTGGCAAGGGTGTTAATCTGCTAAGAAAATGAAAAAAACCCTCCAGTCTGCCCACAGTGCCCCCGACCACGCTCAAGTCACAGGAAACTCAAATACATTCCCAATGGAAAGAAAGACAGACAGACTGACAGAACCTCTATTTGTCCCACAAACTATAAATTGTACTCTTATAGTCGCAAAAACACTGATAAGTTGCACTTTTTTTTTCTTCAAAGAAAAACTATTCAGTTTCAGACAAAGTCAGACACGGTTACAGTGCGGCACTGTGGCGTAGTAGTGGTCAGCAACAAGAACACGTTCATGACTCATTTTCAGTTATTAATAACACAATTAACAGTTGAGAAATTACTTTTTGATAGATACTAATTTTTTAATAATTGTTTAAATACATGTTTTGTGATATTGTGATTAAAACCAAGCATTTTAGATCTGCACAGATCTACATATTGAACACCTGACAGATTAGTGGCCTTCTTGTCTTCTCAACTCCTTTTCCTCCAGACGCTGTGCAGATCTCAAATGAGGCCGAGCATGTCTTTTCTCGCCACGCTGCTTTATTGATTCAGGTACTTTGATCGAGCAGGTCCTAATCAATTCCTTGGAGCTGAGCCGCGAGCAAAATCATTTGCCCGACAAACCCCTTCAAACGACTTGTCATTAATTTGCCTCTTTACCAGCACTTGTTTGCTCAGAAAACGAGATGCGTTTGGTTTTCTCTGTCTATTAGCGGGGGTTGTGCTCTTTGGGGAATTTTCATGGGCTGCTGAGCGTCAGGGAGGGCACCAGGAAGGATTGGATACACCATGTTTGCTCATCCTTACCGACTCACTTATTAGCGCTAATTGGGTGGGACAGTTCAAACAAGCTCGGCAAGTGGTCTGTCGCACACGCGTGACGAGGGTGCAAACAGGCCGAGATCCGGTGGTGGAGACCCCAAGACATTCGGTGGCTTGACCCAAACCTGGAACCAAATGAACCAAGCTCAAGAATCCTCTCCCCAGACTCCACACGGTCAGCTTCAGTAGACAGGTCTGCACTAACACCTAATACTGGACTTATGCTGGATTTTGCACAACAGTCACTTTACTTGCTCTACACTTGGACTCTAAAAACTTTAAATTACACTTC
Source organism: Paedocypris carbunculus (assembly GCA_028128575.1). NCBI lineage: Eukaryota > Metazoa > Chordata > Actinopteri > Cypriniformes > Paedocypris > Paedocypris carbunculus. Next base: position 88,255 of record SOMO01000145.1, read on the forward strand.
TTGGTCACTTTACACTTTAGCCACTTAAGGGGGACAAACACTGTACCTAAGTCGGTACGTTTTCAACGGTAAATAGTCGTTTAAAAAGGTACAGAAAATAGTTAGAGCTACAGGCACCTGAAACACAGAACTAGCAGGAACTAGTAATCATTGAATCATTTTTAATATAATCATAAATACTAAATTCATAAATTCATCATAAATTCCAGTGGTAGAGACGCCGACTTTGTGTCCGAGAGGTTGCTGGTTCAAATCCCCCTATGGCTGTGTCCTTGGGCAAGGCACGGACCCCCAAATACCTTTTGGCACCACTTTTTGGCTGTCCACTGCTGAGTTTTTTCACATAGGTTAAGTACAGAGACAGATTTTCTCAATGAGGGATTTATAAAGTTTATATTATTAATTATTAGAAAGTGCTGTTTGGTGCTAGCAACACCAAAGAGCACACGTCCTATTCCTCCTCTAATTTACTTTGAATGGCACTTTGGAGGAAATCATCCACATGATGTGTAAATATAAGCCAGAAACTGTGTTTGTGTGTGAAGCATCATATGACACACAGTGGCCCCCACTAACCCAGGCCCCTGGGAACCTCGTGCTAATGAAAAGCACACCATCTCATTGTCAATGCCGAGATCCTCTCCCCTCACCGACACCCCCATGGCATTGTTTAGGATGCGTTTTGGCTAAAAGATGCTAATTTCCAGGGATTATTTACCTCCATAATAGCTGCAATTATATTCCATGCTAACCGATTTAAAGTATAAGCACCAATTAGTAACTGGTCATTATCTTGAGCATTTTAAACTCGCAGTGAAGTAATAGGCTGACATTTCCTCGCCTGTGCAGGGGAATTGCTGTAGTGCCTCTATAATTAGAGCCTGTTTACCTTCAGTCTGCAGAAGAAGAGAGAGACCACGGCGACATGGATCCGCTGCTCTGTCCATCTACGTCCTTTCCCTGAAAATAAGCCCTACTCCACCATGTGAATATTAACAACATCCAAATATTGTGACCTGATGTAAAGCTTCAATGCAAAGCTGTACATCAGTCTGAACAGCTACCCACTGCCATAATCTTTTATGGTGACAAAAAATAATACAATAAAATTCTCATTATTTTAAAGAACATGTATTTTTTGTATATGGTACATAGGATACATTTAATTGTATTCAATTCCAAATCAATCATGTATATTATAGAAATATGTGTGTACATAGTTTATCATACAAAAAATATGTACTGTGGAGTTTAATACATAATAAATGCATAGTATTTGTCAAGCTGGACTCCACTACTTGTCTTGGAATAATGGGACAGAAAGTCTCCCTCTCCCAATAAACCGGACAATACATGGGGTCTGGCTAATGGATGTTTAACAAAACCCCTTCATTTCAAACAGTTTGACCCCGCGTCCCAGAACACAATGTGAAAACACCCCCTGGATTACCACTGACCCCAGGGGCCGGGGGCCACACAGGCGCTGACACAGGATGGAGAAGAGCATGAGGCCGATCTGTATGCGTGTGTGTGAGTGGCGGGGAGATACATGACGCTGGGTCGGGACAGGTCACTGTAAAGACTTCTTAATGGATCCTCACTGACACCCACTAAAGCTGGACGCTCCTTCATTTGTCTCTGCCCACAGACGGCGACCGGGAATTTACAACATGGTCTGTCCTGCTCTCCGTTCTCTGTTCCGAAGGGGTTCACGGCCGGACACGGTGATCTGTGTTCTGACAGATGAGCGCTGCCACGAGACTCAAAGAAATGAACATATGGAATGAGAAAAAAAAATAATGACCGCAAAATGACAAAGTGGTTTCTAGCAAAGATGGAAACTAGCACTTAGAATTTAAGAAAGGAAAATACTTTTTAAATCAGCACAAAATCTACAAATATAAAGGATAACCTGAGTAAAATTAAGTTTAAATGTATGTCAATAAATTAAAAACTTTAACAATATATATCTAGAAATAATACAAAACAAGCATTTACATTATTTACATTAGTCTTTTTAAAACAAAAGAGCAAATTAGAAAATGCATATAAATACTTGTATAAATTTGAAAAATGAAAAAGTCACTTTTTTAAAACAAAATATTATCTTATAAAATTAATACAATATAGCAGTAATATTATCCTATATATATTAACAGGTGTGAAATTTTGGAGTGAGCCTGAAACCAATGAGTAGAATAATCAACAAAAGCAAATTAATTCAAACTGAAGATTTAAAACGGTGAATAGCCGTTTAAAAATGTACAGGAAATAGTTACATCTACATGCACCTGAAACCCAGATCTAGCAGAAATTAGTAACCATAGCATTTTTAATATAATCATAAATATCTAGCTAGACAATAACTGACAACAACAGTCTGGGAATGAGACTGTCGTTCCAACGGGTTTCCACAAGCAGACGGTGTTGCGATGGCAGACAGGCCAGTCAGATTTTTCTAGGGAATAACTTTGGTCAAAGACTTTCAAGTCGTCATTGTGGCCGCCATCAGAATGCTAATGATCAGTCGTGCTGCATGTTAAAACAATGTTTAGTTCAGCGCGTCGAGCAGCTCTGGCAGAAAGATGAGAGCAGCTGGAGCCCTGCCACTCTGTTCCAGCAGGGGGCGCTGTGATCCCCGTCCCACAGACTCACTGAAAGAGGAGCTGAATGAACATTTCGGCATGACAGTGTGCCGGTCTGAGCCGCACAATGGCTGCTTTCAGCGCCGGGCCGGAGCCAAGTCGTTTCCGCCGGGCCGGACGTGTTGGAGTATTTATCTGTGGTTTTGTTCGGTGGACAGCTGCAGGCCTTGTTTGCCTTGGCCTGTTTTTGATGGCTTAGCTGGCTTGAAGAGGCCACGAGTCACAATTGTTTCACAACAGAGTCTGGCATTGTGAAGATCTCGGCCCGCACTCCCTCCCAAACCCAAACACAACTTTGAGCCGCGACGGAAAAGATGAAACAATTTATGTCCGGAAAAAAGAAAAACCTTTTTACGGGAGATAGTTTACAAGTGGAGTGAATGATGGAAGCGAAAAGGGTGCGTTAAAAAATATAAAAAAAAAAAACAGTGATTAACAGTAACTGTGGAAACCGATGTTTTTAATTATCATGATGATCTTGTCACTATTGGCTTTACATTTTATGTAATATGTACAGTATATATTATTATCATAACATATTACTCATTACAGTGTATCTGAAAGTATTTTCATTTCAAAATATAATTGAAAACCGTAAGGTAATGTACAAAACTAACAACTAAATATGGAATACTGTACATACCTAATAGTGCACCGTGACAATTTCCCATAGTTCTGCACTGGGGATGAACCAGGCAGGTTTGCTGACACACTGTATAGATTGTAGACGCGCTCGCACCTCGCCTCTCCTCCGCACGCACCTCTCCACTCGGAGTGGCTTCATTCAGCGGCCGACAGTAAGCTCTGATGATGTATCACACGCCGTCTGCCTCGTTGAACTCCAAAAACCCACTGCAAGCATCTTACAGCACTCGGCGCTCTGCCTTTGTCAGTTTTTTTTATTCTTTCTTTCTTTCTTTTTTTACATGGTCGCAGCTGTGATGAAGAAAATAATAAAAGAATGTGCAGAAATATATCAGCGGACAACATCTGCAGATGGTGATTAGCATTAGGAAATTGCCTCCTTGAATGAAATTGGAATGTCGACTGTCAATTTCCTTTCATGCTCCTGCTCTGGGAGGCCGAGGGCGCCGCTCAGTCCCTAATTGGTTACAATTTAGATCATAAGAAAAGAAAAACCACAAACAGATAGAACAACCATGGCTTTTATTTTACCTGAAAGGCTCTTATTGCGCATTCACAAAATGTATCATTACGTTTGGAACCATCATGTTATTTTAGGGATTTTTATATTTACGGTGATGATTTTAATGATGATGACAATGATAAAAAACAATCACAATGATATCAAAATGAATAATAATAATAATAGTAATAACAATAATAATATTAATTATTATTTTGCTCCATTATAGGTGCTGTGATATATTGTGTCATATATTGTTGCTATTTAGAGGTGAAGTGCAATTTATTTTAAAGCCTGTACCTTATGACAAAATAAAATATTTCATAGAATTATTCAACATGTTTTGCNAATATAAATATCTGATATGTCTTTTGTACTGCAGTTTTTTGTACTGCAATCTTGGTAAAATATAGAAATATGACGCACATTCTTTTACTCACAATATTAGCTTCACATATTAAAAGATTCATTCTATTTTATTAACAGTTGTTCATACGCAAGGCTGAATAAACAGGGTGGGAGTGATGGGGGCTGTGCGTTTCTGGGTTTGCTCTAGTCTATCTGATGCTCGGCTGTAACGTCTCTCAGCATTATCTCCGGGCTTCAGCTCGGCTGATGAGGCAGAGCTTAATTGGGGCTGCGCTTTAAAGTCTGTAGGGCCCTCCACAGCTCACAGAGCCGCATTCATGCGCTGCCCATTCACCTCGAGTGTGTGCGAGATGGAGATATATTATTTACATTTATAATCCAAATCAAACGCCCAACAACGCCGCACTTCTTCACAGCAAAAACAGTCGTGATAATTACTAATTCACGTTGTGCGGGACAAAATAAAGGAATGATGTGAAGAAATATGCTGATTAAAGAGAATTTCTAATCCACCTCGTGCTGGGAGATATCTCCTCTTACAATATTATGTGCAATGTCTTTTCTTTAGTTGAAAAAAAATAATTGAAGTAATACTGCATGATTTGAAAAAAATAATAATACAAAATAATTTAAACTGTATTAATATATTAAAGGTATATTTTGAAAAATCTTTTCCAGCTAAATTGCCTGCAGTTTAAATTGCTGACCCTTAAAGTATAAAATTAAAAATACACATCAAAAAATTGAGTAAAAAAGTGTGTGTAAAAATCTGTCATTTTATTTTTATCATTACATAAATGTATTAATAATCATTTAATAAAAATAAAAGTTACACATATATATTTTGAAAACAACTGGAATGGTTTAAGGTTGCACCACAGCTCCTAAGAGCTCAATGGCCGACAGAGAACAATGGCTGCAGCAGTAACGGCTCTACTCCGTCGCCTCGTGCCGCAGGATTTACACCGCATCCAGATGTGCCACAATATGGTTTTAACGCTGGAGCTGTAGATAAGAGCAGAGGCTTCAGCACAGACACACACACACACACGCGCACATGCCAAAACACTCCAGCAATTAGCACGGCCGTTAAAATCTAGTGCAGCCGTTAAGCGGGGAAAGATGACGCGTGTGAGACAGGAGAGAGTCTGTTCCCGCTGCCCAAACTCTCCAAGTTTATCTGGCTGGAGTTTTATGGCCCTGCGCCAATAGACGTGAAGTGTCTCCGAATGCAACGCTCTTCCGACAGGCTGATGAAGTGAGGAAGACCATCCATTGCGTCCTCTCATTAGACGCATCGTAAATGAAGCCGCTATCAGCTTTATCTCATTAGGTTCCACATCAAGATGAATGAGAGATGGCTGCTGTAATTGGTGCAGGAGACAATGCCATAGATGGGGCGGGGGTCTTCTGTGAAACGCGTGTCATGTTGGAACATCGGCAGGGCTGGGAAGAGAAGATAGGCGGGAGACGGAGCGAGAAGAAGGTGACGGTGGGTGGGTGAGGGGGGGCTGCGGAAGAGAAGCGTCAGAGGCATAACAAGCAAGCTGCTCGGAATTAATGAGCTTAGCCAATAAGAAAAGAATAACCAATCAGTGTGAGTTGGGCAAATATAATTTAGGAATAATTGCTTGATTGCTTTTCTATCGCAGGCTGATTTGACCACACACAAGAACTGAGAATTAAGATGTCAAGACAAGAATTAATTTGGCGCGCGAGGGCACGTGGATCCCTTCTCTCCTCTTCCCCGTTAGCGCAGTTGTCCCGCACTAATGATGAAAACACAGAGGTAGATTGCGCATTCATTTCCCGACTCCATTATCCGTAAGGAGTCGCTTCACTAATGCCACAGATGCCCCGATATCATGGAAAAGAGCGGCTTTGCTAACGCATTTAATTGCTGTTTTTGCATATTCCACTCTAGCGCGCGGCGGTTGATTGTGCCGTGTGTTGCGGTGTTGATTTCTCTCTTCTCGTTCTGTAATTGTGATGTCTGACGAATTCCTCCCTCCGACGACAGGCGCAGGATTGCTAATGCTCCACGGATCAGATGAGGACTTTTCATTAGACGTTGCCTGTTATAACCGCCGCTGTTCGTGACCTCCTAACGGCTTCTATGTGATGTGGCGTCACAATGTAGCAAGACTTCCTGTTACGAACAGTTACTGCAATTCTTTCGATTAAATTTGTCAAAAGTGTGTTGATGTTAAACCTCATGCTAAACCTTGCTGGCGCAAGAGTAGATACAGCACAGTAATGATGCGGCTCCTGGGGCCTTTCTCCGCACGATAATGTGAAATTCGTTTTTAAATGGAATTCAATTACAGTCTATTTTCAAAGCGGTATTTACCTTAGTTTTTACTCGAGAATGAAACTGCAGACATCTAGAATACGTATTTTTGATTATGATGAAAAGCTAAAAACCTATTTGTTAACAGAACATTGACCATTGAAGCTCCTTTACTGCATCATTTGACCTGAATTTCTGATTGGATATGGCAACTTTTATTTTGATTTTCTCAAACGAGGAGTCTGATTTACTGACCACTGATAGCTTTGCTGGGATGTGGAAGAACAAGGCCATTCTGTGTTTGGGTCTTCAATAACATCAAATGAACAGGAGGCTAATATAAGGGACGCATCTAATGCAAGGCCGGGTTTGACATTAGCCTGATCAGCTGGATTGAGTTTGAGCAGCCCCAGTTCAATTTATATTTAAATAGATGGCGTGTACAAATAGGGGAACGTGCATATGAATACGGCCATATATCTGCTCCCACGTGTGTCTGCTACTTAGTTCCAATTATGCTGAAAACAGCGCTGAGCCGAGCACAGCGCCTTACTTATCGCCGCTCCGCAGGATCCCCGGCTACGCGTTTATTCACTTTATTGGCGTGTGTGTTGACACCAGCATCGGCCGAGCGAATGTGGAATAAACAAGGGTGCGGGGTTTGTCAGGTGGGCTTCAGCCGGACCCCCGCGCAGAGACGCGAGGTTCTTCCGCTCTCGTCCATGTGACGCCTAATTGAGTCACAGCTGATGACTCTATCTCTCCACATCAAGGAATTTGCCAGCGTTCGATTATTTCACCAGGGGATTAAACCTCATTTTCGTGTGTTCCGCATTAACCTATTAGGAAGACTCATCTGCATTGCTAATGCGGGCAGGGGACAGCTGTCACGCGCAGGGGAAAACATGATCGCACAATCCTTGAGTGAGTGATCTCGGCTCCGATTAGCCGCACTGAAGTTTGCTGAGCCTGGGTGATAAGACCGCCAGAAATTCCCAAGTTGCCAATAGCTGTGAAAATTATCAGACTGTAGGCGAAGGCGAAATTGTGCCTCGCAGCGCCCGAGCTTCAATCCCGGAACCGCTCGGATTGACATTATTTAAAGCTATGGAAATGTGCATTGCCTGCCTATCAAAACCAGCCGAATAACATCTCTTTCTCCCTCCGAGCTCCATTTAGAAGCGTTTTCTTGCCTTTCTGCTGATCTCGAAAAAGCAATTTGTGACTTACTTAGCAACTTCACGATCTAATCCGGATAAGGCAAATAAACAAACCTCTGAAGAGCAAGAGATGATGCTGGAGGAAACACTTTTTGGGTGTGATGTCCTGTAGAAACAAGGGAACAGAGAAGCTGTTAAATGGACTGACTCTCTCCAGCAGGTTCTGAAATTCTATAGAAAACATTGGAATTACTTTATTTTTATGTCTTTTCTGCACCATCACAAGTTTATTGATTTTCATTTATGGTGGATAAAAACCTTTGCTGTAGTTCGAGCTGAAAAATGAAAGGTCTTTCAGATCAGATCGCGTCTCAAATAACCCAATATGCTGTACAGTAATAATAATAATAATAGTAAGAATAATAATAAATATAATAATTAACTTTTTTAATCTCTCAGTGGGGAAATTCGTCTCTGCTTTTGACCCATCCGAACAAACTCGGAGCAATTATTAGCTAGAATGTTTGCCAGATGCAGATTTTAGAACAGTGATGAGAACTGCAGTGGTGGTGGGATCCAGCCTGATCAGGTTGTTTAACTCCAATCAGCTTTGTCTGCATTGTAATGAGTGTTATCATAATCCCAGATTTTCCCTTGGCTTGACCTCTGGCGAGCTTCTCTCTCTTCTTTCCACACCAGGACACTGGGCTTGCCCCAAACATCAGGGCTGGACAGAGCACAATAATGACCTGTTCCCCCAGAGATGCTGCTGGTCTGGAGCTTTCCCTGATAGACCAGGAAGCCCGTTTAATCCTATTAGAGCTGCCCGGCAGAGAGTGTGGCGGCAGCAGGCAGGGACTCTGACACTCCTTCATCACTGAGGGACAAAAGACTGGAAACCTTCAAAATACATTTGGATGTAGAACTGTAATTACTAAGGCTCTACAAACTCATCCATGTTGACAAACCGGGTGATAAATTCCATGTCAAGGCAGAGGAAGTCTGAGGCGTCTTGCAAGTGCTGGTACCTAAGGGTCGCACACAAAAGATAGAGGAGGCCACGACGCCTCAATGTGCTTTTTTTTTAGCCCTCTGATTATGGGACATGCGGTGGCCAAGTGTGCTGGTGGTCCATCCTGTTGCCACATCAGCAGTGTCAAAGCTTGAAATCTCCCATTGTGATGGACAAGGAGGAGGGGGTTCAGGGTCCACACAGAAAGGAGGTCTTCTATAGCCAGACAGAGCAGGATATGACTCTTGAAGGGCCAGTGGGTTGTGAATGAACAATGCACACCACAGAAGAAGCGCCGCTCTGTGTTGGGTACTTCACCACACGGATGATTTTCACGCGCTTCTCCATTTAGCCGATCGTATATTGTCTTAGCGAGTACAGTAACGTCCCATTCAACTGAACCGAGAACAATCCGTGTTTGGATGCAGCGGAGAAGCAGTGCTTTGAGGTTATATACTTAATCTCCCAGCTCACGCAAACTAACTGTGTGAGAGCCTGTTTCTTTAAACCAACGTGTGCAGCATCATTTCATCACATTATAAAGCTCGTTCGGGGTGGAGAAGGTGGATGACGGACGGCTTGCACTGTGTTTATATCCTCCCTGGTTCCCCAGAGGCCGCAACAGAAGCCTGCCGTGTTAAACACAATGCCATACATTTATGTATAGACCTGACCTTTCCGATAATGAGTTCACACATCACTGAAAATGCAGTTCTGTGCCACAAATAGCTGCAGAGGAACGAAGGTGCAAGACATAAACTAAAACGACAAAAGAAAAAGATGAGATTGACACATGCTGCTAGAGTCTTTGTGGAAAAGCTGTTCAAGAAAACGGAGACGCTGAGGATGTGAGGTATGTCTTTAAAGATTATTAAATTTTGTATTTAGATTTGAAAAAAATGTTTTTACAATACTACCTTCCTACAGAAAGAAATTATAGTACAGGTTCAAAGTAAAAAACTGGGCTTGATTCTGCCGAATAATCTTTGTGTTTCTTTACAAAAGCAGTAGAGATTTTCTCGCTAGTGGCGTAGATGCTCAGTGTGTGTGACGCTCACTCTTACACGTGTGAATACAATAGACACAGCTCGAGAAAATATACAATCAGCAGTACATTTTTACTGTAAAACCTCGTTCTGCCTTTCACGCCTGTTCTGCATCATTATGCATATGAAACAACCTTCTATTTTGAAGGCCAGTTAAGCCAAAGGGTCGATTGTGGCCGTGGGGCCCGGCAAGGACAAGGCCTGTTCTAGATGGATCTGTAATATCATGACAGTCACAAATTCTAAAATAAAATAAGGTTCAAACGAAGCCTGACCATGTAAAGATGCAGACCTTATGTGAGAATAATCAGATAATATTTATTCGAACCAGCAGCTCGGACTCAGACCATGAGCACTTCTCTGTTCTGAGTGTTCCTCTCTGTAATTTGGTAATTTCACACACAATGGACACCTAGCGGAGGAGATGGCGCGGGCTCACCATACACATCACCGCTTCCGTTTGGCCTGTGTGTTCTTGCTCATCGCTGACACAAAACATCCCTGGTGCTTGGAGCCGTACATTACAATGTCCGCGTGCAGAGGAAGGACGCGGACGACGTCTTTAGTCAAACAGATCCGTGGCAGCATCCGCTGATGGCACAGACGGTGTATTGTATCATAGATGCGGGAAGGAGGGAGCCGAGTGACAAAGCCGCGGCTGTTTTCCCGCTAAGTGGAGAGTGGCTGGCAAGCGCAGCGGTCAGAGAGCGTACTTGACAGTAAATATGCAAACCCAGCAGCTACTTGTGCTGCTTTTCATTTGGGTGTTGATTTTGTTTTGGAGGGCAGAGTGTTTAATCTAATATTATCTGCGGTCTGGGTCCGGGGGATTGTTTGTAACGGTGTCTCGACAGTCGAGAGAACAGCATTACGAGCAGAATAATGTGAATTATGAGTCTATTTGTCATTCTGTCTGCCTGTCAACTGGGTTTCTCCAAACAAAGCACCACGTTTATCGTTCAATCTGTGGTTCGATGTTTTATCCTTCGCCGTGTTTATTAGAGCTTGGTTTTCTCGGGTGGATTCTTTACACCGCTTGTGCAAGTCAAGAACACACCAGAGATGCCGTGAAACCTGATAAACACAGTCAAAAATTTGGACACATCGTGACACGACCAGCCCTAATAAAGAAGCATACATTTGCATTATGAGATATGATTTGCACTTCTCCCAATGATTAGGATTTCTCCTAATAAAGAGGCAGCCCAGTTAAGTGAAGTCGACTGTAGTGCACAGACAGTCAAACCTTCAATCTTGCATCACAACGATACTGTAGCTGTCGGAAAAGACGAATGTTAAAATAAATGTGAAATGCCTTTCTAGCACACCGTGGCGTTCACCCCTCCAAGCAGAGGCAGATTAAGCTGTCAGCGACGACGAGATGCTAAGCTGATGTTTGATCTACAAATGAAGAGTAATGAGGGGCATCGCAGCCAAACGCACACAGACCGCTCCAGGACGACAGACCGCCGCTGGAGACCCTGGGTGTGTGGTCAGGCCTTGGCTGTGGGCTTCCCATCGCTCATCTCCCAAGCTTGTTTACATCACGGGTGTTACAGACATGCACAAACATTAATGAGCTTAAGCGTGAAGCAGCTAGGAATATTAATTAGTGCAGGCGAAGAAGCCCCTCGGGCCACAGGACGCTGCTGGAGATGTCACAACTGAATATCTCAGGAAACAGCTTTTGAGAGACTTCATCAAAGTCGCAAGTTAAACACAAACGACAAGCTGCACAGTAAACACAGCTCTGACGGCATCCGCTAAGAGCCGTGAATGCTAATAAGATGAAGATGAGCTTCATCATTGCAGCTGGTGATACAGCTAAAACAAATGTGACAACAGTGAAACGCACATAACTCCATTTAGAAACATGCAGGCGCACACACACACCTTCACACCAGTCCAGTGTTCAGAAGGACGTCCGATCCGAGCGCAGGCCCTCCCCTAACTGGCCCGATTACAGCTCGGCGAAGCCTTTGGATCTGTGTGTGAGAGTGTTTTCTGTGGGGGAGACGGACTCAATCCCGCTTGTTTTGACGGTGATGGTGCTCCTCTACCCGGTCTGTTTTAACCTCGATTAGACGGGATTACAAGGCTGCTAGCTAGCTGGCATTTGCTAAGTGTCACAGTGACAGCACTTGCTGGTGAAATGCTGGGCTGTCAGCGCGAGCTTTATCACAAGCTTTTCTCCAGCACAGAGTGTGGACTAATAAGCCCAGAAATTACAATTGCCTCCCTGCCGAATCCCTGATAGCTGCAAATAATGATATCAGTGCCCCGCTAATCTCCTCTGCTCGCGGTTTGGCATCAACCTATTGAGTCACCTGTCATACTCATGTCTGATGAGGTGAACTTAATCTTCCCATCCGTAATGACAATAGAGGCCATTTGAATGCTAAGAATGATATTTGTCAAAGTTTCCTGTCGTCTTTTTGTCTGAGGTCATTTTTTCTCCGCAGACGAAGCGGTTGAAATGCCCTGTCAGAGCACATGAATACCTAGACTTAGTTAAGACAGACTCTGATATCAGTTCTGTTTCAATTTTCCCTCTATTCATGATTTCAAAGAGCTGAATTGAAGGCAAGTTTTCCTCGTTTAGATATGCGCTGAAATTAGTAATTTTTATAATAGCGGCACATTATCTTCTGGAACTCTTTAAGATATATAAACTCTCAGTTTTCCCTTTCCTCGCTTTACGCGCATCTCCCGAAAGCTTTTAGCGACATAAAACTACATCATTTTCTCATTCAGACTTCACAAAACCTTTAGTCTTGTCTTGGAGACGGCGACACGACGACGCGTCCGTGCACTAATAGGTAAGTCAGAGCGGGTCAGTGTGGAACATCCGCACGTAGGAGGAAATCTCAGGCTCGGCCCAGTTTCAAAAGCTCCTTTTATATCAGTCCGTACACAAACACTTCCAATTTACGGCGGCATTAACAGCAGACCAGTGGCATTTCTTTGTGAAGAATGGAGTGAGTTTCCGCGGGAAGAGGTCGTTTCAGCTATGTGCTCTCTCCTCTGTCATTCGTTCCTATCGAGAGAGTCGAGCTGAGATAAATTGACCTGCGAGATGCCGCTGAAGAACAGTGAGTGTTAAACTAAATGTTCTGGAGAGTCTGTTCACTCGCTCCGGTATACAACTATCCCAAGGGTTTGATTATCTTCCCTGCCTTTTAAACTATTTAGTCTTTATTAAAAAATTGTCTATTGCAGACTTGTCAGTGGAAGGGATTGAAGAGAAAAGGAAAAACGCAGAACTGAAGGTCTGAAGCTGAAATGCAGAGAATCGATTTGAAACCTCTGATGAACTAAAGCGGCTTTGCCTGAAAAAGAGAGAGGGAATTGTGAGAATGAAAGGAAGGGAGAAATAGACAGATAGTGAGAATGAAAGCAAATTAGGGACAGAGAAATGTGTGTGAAAGCAAAAGAAATAAAANCTGTTTTTAATTTTTTTATGTAAACTTGACCAATTACAACAATAAACGCCATTTTTAATATGTTGCTGGTTCAATCCCAAAATGTGATTAAAAAACTGTCACACTGAAAACAACATGTTGGAAACAACTTGAGATTAGAACTACTTCATCACGATATTTACTCAAGAATACCTTTTAATCGCTACAAATCAGAGCGTCCATCCCACGAGCTTCATCCTTCAAATAAACACCAGCATCTCTTCTGCTGCAATTTCAAATCTGTTCAGCTCCATGAAGAGGAGTGCGATTCCCGCGGAAGACGCAGAGCCGCTAATGAGAGCCGTTATAAACATCATTATATTTTAAGTGTCATTCTGCTGCTCGCAGCGGGGAAGGCGAGACATCTCCGTAATAATCTGCTTCTGCGTCTCACATTCAAAGACACAAAAGAAGCCACGCTTTTAATGTGGCGCAAATCATTAGCATGTCGGGTTCTTAGCGGCGCCGGTGAGGACCAGCAGTTGATGAAGATCCATTAAGTAAGACTCGTTTGGTTGTTTTTCACTGGAGTCACAGGCGCTCTGATATTTGGGTTCATTCATGCTGATGTCAGAAGTAGAGCGACTCTTCAACAAAAGAGCTGCGAGAGCGTTTAAAGTGCTGTTGAAATGCAGAGGAAAGGGTGTGAAACCCGATGTCGAAATCGATTTCACATTCTCCTGGTTCCGCGTGGCTCTGGAGAGACGTGGTGTCAGTGCCCCGCCGCGCATGTCTGTACATTTAGCGCACTCGATGATGAAGGACTTAGCTATTTACACTAGCGCCATTGAGCTCCACAAATTAATGCATTTTAGAGGCGGATGAGAGGTAGAAGGGTAGAGCATTTCAATTGCTTTGGAATCGGCTGGATTGTTGATATAATGTAGTGCCACTACACTCGCATTTCTGAAGACAACGCTCGCATTTTGCAGCTCTGGACGGCATTATCAGACTGCTTAAACACTCCCCAGTGAAAAGAAAACTACATGTCATGGCATCTTAGATTGTACGGGAGCGTTAATTAGCATGCTAAGCGCCGCTAATGGCGAGTCAGGAGTAAAGCCCTGCGATCCTCTCAGAGTGACTGACATCTGAAGAACACTCGTCACCATGTCTGACGTGTTTGTGTCTTCACCTCATGTTAGCGCTGTGATGTTTATCCTCGGAGAGTGTGAAGCTTGATATGAACGGCTCAAGCTGAAAGGCCGCGGAGCTTGAGCTGAGTACGAGCAGGTCTGTGGAACCAGAACATGGGATGCAAGCAGAAAGAACTTTTCGTTCTTCAAGTTGAGTCCGTTTGCTTTTTATGTAGAATGAAAGAATCAGACATTTCAGCTTTAGTATAAAGCCTCAAAGAAGGACAGTAAAACCAATAACAATAGATGTATCTTAATGCCACAAGCAAAACTTAAAAAACACAAATTAAAATATTGAGACTTAAGTTTGAAGTGTTTGTGTGGAAAAACAGCTGGAAATATAGCTGCAAGCAGCAATGATGAGGTATGATTCTAACAGAAAAAATTAATGAGCCTTACATCTGAATCTTTCATTTCCACGCTACTTTTGTATATCACAACAGCGTCCAGATCGGATCACGCTTCACTCGACCGATCACAGAGACACTTTTGAGAAGATTTGGGCCAAATAGTTTAAAAACCCCATTTGAAATGAACAATTTTGGCTAGGATAATTTGAGTGAAAGTAGTTACATACCAACAAGCCTTAAAATGATCTGATTGGCTCATGAGTAACTGAAAGGTTTGGACTGTTTCTGATGGTCAGTCGCTCTGAGAATGGCCACTAAGAGGTGACCAGATTGATCAGGCGTGAACGTTACTGAGTCAATAGGCACAGGATTCCTGATCACATTAAGTCTGTTATTGACACTTACAACCAGTAGTTTTATCATATTTTAACTGAATCTTGATAACAAGGCAGTAGTTTCATCTTTTGTTTCTAAAAGATGGAAAACCCGGACTAGCTCGGCTTTGAGTCAGACAGAGTATGGAAGTGAGAGCAAAACGATCACGACTTAATGGAAATGGAGAAATGGGTTTTGTCTCATCTTTACTCTCTGAACTCATGTGAAAGCAAAAGTTTTTGTTGTATTCCATATTTCCTTAGGCTCTTTCAAGCAAACTCCAGACATGCAGGCCAGCTCCTCGTCCTCTCAAGTAAAGAGAATGATTGGACAGATATCAAAATAAGAGCCAGAGCTCGGGAGTCAATTAAAGGAGGCCTTATTTGCCCAAACGGGGAAGGTGATCCGCACACGCTCTGTCGGGGAGATCGCTTCTGAGACTCGGGCCGGAACAGTAAACAGCTAAACAAGCAGCAACCACAAAGCGCTGCCGTTCCTGACATCCCAAGACACCCATTATGTGAGGGGAGGAAAAAATTATGCCCCGGCAAATTGCTAATGATGAGCCAGTGATGTCTTGCTAAGTGACATTGTTTGGTCTCAGATCCTTTTGTGCTGGCCGCGTGTTACTCGCCTAACGAGAAACAAGAAAGGCTGGAGAGATGCATTCAGTCCTCCTCTCCTTTTTTGGTTTTGTTTTGCGCAGTTAACTCATGTTCGCGTCTTTGCTGGGCTCTGTCACTTGGCATCAGCAAGCCTGATTTGGCAGAGAAGAGCATGTTAGAATGGGGCTGCGCAGCAGGAGGGGGCCCTTTGATGGAGACCCCCTGGGAGCCTGACGCCAAGGCAGCAGTAGGATCACAGATGTGACGGCTTTCATGTAACAGTTAACTTTTTCCTAATTAAAGTTGCCCAGCTAATTACAGGCGGTTCTATCTGATCATCGGCAAACAGGATAAGGTATCGTTGCGCCAGCGAGGACGACGCACATCAAAGATGTTTGGCAAGCGGAAATCACCGGTGGCGGGGAGGGCGCTGGGCTAGCGAAGGCTCTTGTCTGGGATTTGGGCTCACCTGGACGCAGAAGTGCATCAGTCAGCGAACACGGCAGGGCCTATCTCATTTGCAACAGTTCCTTCCCTGAATGCCGAGCTCCAATTATGAACGAGGAGTCGAGAATAAACGTGTGAGGGAAAAAAGATCCCATAATTAGCAAGGCAACTCCAAGCACAAGAAATGGAAATTAGTCACAGTGTTATAAATTAGCCTGTGCATACATTATGTGAAACGAACACCCTTGGGGCCAGGAATTAGCGCTTTTGGCTGTGCAACCTCATGTATCTAAATAACACATTCAGTCCTTGGTTATTATGGGCTAACAAAGAGACATCTCTTACACAGTCATTCGCTACAAATTGGCCACACACACATCATTTAGGATGGCGATATATATGCTGTGGGGGGGATAGGGGGCATTAGTGCCAGGTCACAGACCCTTGTGCGCCAGGACACACGCTCACACCCCCACCCCCCCACCCTTTGCTGCTTAATTAATGTAGCCACGACTCTAAACCAAGAGCAAATCCAAACTTTGATTTCAGTTTAAAATGTCATCTGTGAGCAGAATCAAATGGTGGGCAAACAACGATCGCAAACAGACGACGCTTTAGTCTCTGATCGGAGGAGCCAGCGGGGAAAAAAACAAAGACGATTAGGGGTTAAAAAAAGAGCCAAAGCAGAGTTTTGATGAGTCTTATCTCCAGCGATTATTCCTACTTGTCCTTCTGCTTGAATTAAAGCAAGAGTGCTGGAGCCTGTTAAAGCCAAATACTTGAATGGCTAGTGAACTCTCACCTTCGCGCGCATCCATTTAGCTTGCAAATGAAAGCCAAGTACAGTCAGCGAGAGCCATAATGGGCCTTTCTTCTCGCAGAGTGCGGTCATTACATACTAATTTCTTCTGGAAGCTCTTCAGGGAGTGGAACACTTGGCTCAGCCTCGTGCTAAAACACGGCACTGGCCAGCAACTCAAGCGTGTTTGTTTAGTCCTGCTCGTGGCCGCTGACCACACACAGTCTCCGCTGGAGAGGCTGACTGCAGCTCCGAGAGAAAGGCCTTGGTGTTGTGATGGAATCTCCTGCTTTTTCAGAACTTTGCGATCCGAGGAGTAAAGAGTTCCTGAAAACCATGCTTCAGGATTAAAAGTACGGATTCCTTACTATAAAAGTTGCTCCATTATAAATCATCAATTACAAGAAGACTTGAGTCCATTCAAATGTTGTGACGTAAAGAGTACAGTTACTCAATCAAAAATGTAGTCAAGTAGAGAGTAAACGTTTTTGAAAGTTTTTTTGAAACTCATTACATGTACAAAATAGCCAAAAATACTTCAGTAAAGTAACAAAGTCCATTTATTCAAGCGCTTTGTGATTGTGATTAAGTAATAAGCGTCTTAATTTCATAGGTTGTGTCCCAATGCAGGGACTCTAATAAGGTTCCTATTGTGAGTCACTTTAAGAGACTGTGTTGTGCCACATAAAAGAATGAAGAGTAACCAGCAGTGGTGCATCACTCATTTTACAGGAACGTGGTTTGGTAGCTAATAATAATTAATAGAGATTACAAAAAACTGGAAGTTTGGAACAAATTCCCGTTTAATGGCACATGATTGGGTCAGTGTAGGTGTTGGGTCTCGTGGAGCGGTCTGTCAGTCTGCGATTAAGACATCACTATAATCCATGTTTGCATCGCTGTCTGCGTGTGTGTGCGTCTNCGTTTGATGGCACATGATTGGGTCAGTGTAGGTGTTGGGTCTCGTGGAGCGGTCTGTCAGTCTGCGATTAAGACATCACTATAATCCATGTTTGCATCGCTGTCTGCGTGTGTGTGCGTCTGTGCTAAACACACAGAATTAAGTTCCATTTCAACACCATTGGGAATCGCATTAGCACAGGAGCCAGACGGGATGCTTCCAAAATGCAGACGGACATATAGTCGGGCACAAGTGATTGTGCAATAATCTACATGTCAAACTCTCTCTTCTGAGGCGATTTCTTCCACTAGAAGATGCCCGTCCTCCTCCCATACCTCTTACCATTCTCTCCAGCATTCTCACCATCCCTCTCCCTCACTCTCCTCCCATCCCTTTCTTCCCCTCTCTCTATCTCTTCGTTGCTTGCTCAGAGAAGCAGCCCGTGTTTACTTGCCCTTATCCAGCAGCCTAATCCCTGCAGCAGTGAAAGACTCCACTAAATAGGTGAGAGAAAGGCAGGCGGACAGGCAGAGCCATTAAAGGAGAGTTTATCAGAGTCGCTCAATCTGTTATCACTCCTGTCCCTCTGTCTCCCCTGCCAGCCGTCCACCCCCACTGTCATAGAGCCGCTGATTACAGCCCCGCCGCTCCTGTGTGGCCCCGCTCCCCAGCGTGTGAGCGGATGGCCATTTTCTCTCAAAGATTGGCGTGAGACTGTGTTGAGGCCGAGGAGAAACTCCTTAATGCTGTTTGTTTTTATCCTTCAGGGTTTGTTGTTGCTGCCTCACGAGTGTGTGAAGGAGAAGACGCTCGTCCCGCAGCGATAATTAATCTCCCAAACGCAGTGTGTGTCCGTGTGGTTCTGCATCAGAAGGACGGAAGCTCCTTTACAATCTTTACAGGTTTCACTCCGAGATTTCAGTGCAGCAAGGGCCTGTTCTCTCTACGATTTACCATATTTATATCAGCTGGTAAATAAGATACACTCCAAGAGCATTTACTCCAAGCCCTCGCCTCATCTCCAGGCCACTTTTAAATCAGCCATGATTCCGAAATTAAGCCCTAGAAGCTTCAGAAGACCGACCACAACCATTGCCATATGTTTATTTTATGTGAAACTTTACTAGCTCATGTGTGTGTTTGCTTTCTAGCACCAGACGTATTTGAATGGTTTTAACCTATTTACAAAAAATATAACTCAATCTATTTAATTGATTAAGTCTTACTATTTTTAACATTCCATTGCATTCAGTTGCTTCCACCGGTTGTTGGTGTCATAAATGGCGAGCTGGATTTCGCCAGTTGTCTGTAGTGGCTGATCNAAATAGAAAATTATTTTTATTTTTCATAGTAAAATAGATGACCCACAAGTAGAGAAGCACATTTGGAGAAAAAAAAAGAGAGAGAGAGAGAGAAAAACAAATGTAGAAACTAGAGTACAATAAAAATAAAAAATAAAAAAACTAGAAAAACCAGCAAATTAACAAAATTATTGATTTTTTAAAAAATGTTATCCTAAGTCCCTGCGAATAAGAATAAATGGCTATTTTGGACCAAAAATGTTCCAAAAAATACCTTGTGTTTTCCCTGGGAATTGAACACTCGACCTCTAGTGCTAAACAAACCTGCTCTGGTGGTTCCAGCGACAGGAATGCTACTCGTGCAGGATAATAGCGCTACAGCGTATTAGACAAGCGTCTTCTCCGAGCTGTGGATGTTGTGTGCTGTGTGCTCCGGTGAGACGAGGTGACAACACAGTAAGCGCATTCACTGGCCAACCAGCATCAGCTCCAGCGCTCGTATTGACAGAGGCTACTCCAGGATGAGAAGCCTCGCACCAGGTCTGACCCCGGCCCTTTACTAAGACAAGCTATTCATTTTCCCCGGAGCTTAACAATCTCTGGAGATAACCACTCGCCAAGGCCATCTGAGCAGCATCCGTTTTCAGCTTTCTCTCTTGAGCTCGACCTTATCACCGATATGGCTATTGATTGGACACAAACAGACACCACCAACGTACCCTGCACTGCACGAAGCGGCTCGTCCATTGACAATACCTTGCGTGGATCTGCCATACAGGAATATATTCTGCATTATTATTTTTAAATTAATTTTATATGATTTTGTAAAACTAAATAAGATTTGTTTTTTGGTGGTTGTGGGTTCAAATCCCAGGGTAAGAATGAAGAAAAAAATCTTTTGTGCATAAAAAAAGTATTTATATTAATGAAAACCACTGTTGTTTCTATTTTTTATTTTCTAGCACAAATTACATCCTTAACCAAAATTCTGAATCATTTCATGAACAAAATCAATTTAAAAATGATCTAATAAATCAACTGACAATGTCGTATAACAAAAGTTATGATGGAAATTGCCAGATCTTCCTGCAAAGCACAAATCTGTTCCTTTATTAACCAGTTTTAGTTAAGTAGTGCACAGTATTGTTACATTACACTGGCTAAATTGAGCCAGAAGTGTGAAGCACAGTAGCACTCTAGCTCGCGCTCCGCAGCTAGTGACGCTAATGGCTGCTAATGTAGCCGCGTGTTTGCTGAGCGGCGGCTTCCCAGCACAGGCTGTGACAAATGAAGAAAGGAGCTGAATTTCATTAAACTTTAACTGGTCTTATCTGTGGCTCAGCAGAGGACAACATAATAAACGCTGACAGGTATCTAAAGATGTGTGTGTAGAGGGAACAGAGGGAGAGATGCTGGCAGCTTTGTCATGGTGGAAGCGACATATGCTGTGGGCTGTAAAGCCGTAAAGCAGATGCTGGTGTTTTTGTGCTGCCCAGAATTTGCTCTGTATATCATCGCTCTGCTGATGCTCCCCGAGCGCCTAAGGAATGGCCAGAAACCCTGAAGGATGAGTTCTGTGCATTATCACTATTATTCGAAAATTATTATTCTCTTTAATATGCTAAGATTGAAATATACTGATCCAAATTTGTATGCGTTTTTAAATATTTTACGACTTCATTAATAATATTATTAATGTTTTATTTTCCAGAAAAGTATTATACATGTTATATATAACAATAAAATAATAATGCGGATAACTACAACAACATTAATAATAATAATATTAATTTGGTAAGGCGAGTGCCTAATAATAACAATAATAAATTGATTTTAACAATGTTTTAGTACAAAATTGACAATAAATACAATAAAACATTATTTTATTTGGAAAGTAATTGAACAATCTGATTGCATAATTTCTTTAAAAACAAGGTTTTCCATTGAAATGGAAATTCAGTGGAGTTCAACCAGACCACAGGAAACAAATTCTTCTTTTCTTCCTCAACCTGTTGCTTTCACCCTTTCTTTGTATTTTGTGCTTTAAAATAAAATACACATTTTAAACAAACGTAAGAATTGATTAGACCTATCAGATCACACACTTTATCACATCAGAGCAGTCGAACAAAGACTGCAAAGAAAAATCAGAAAAATGAACTGAAGGTTTTAATAAAAGATGTTCATCAAGGTCACTTTGGTAGAATAACCAGGATTCGAGTGTGAAAAGAATAAATGAGTCCGAAAGGCTTTCCACTGAATACAATGCAAATGTTGCTTTTCTGCGGACAAACTTGTTGAATAAAAAAAGGCCAAGAGAACTTTTAAAAGAATCTTTAACTAGTTATTAAATCTGTAGTGAAGTGTCTCCGAAACAGACCATCATAGTCATAAATGTGCAAAATTCTCATTACTGATATCTCAAAGTAATCAGTCAAAGGGTTTGAGAAAAAGTATTCACACGGGATCGGGTCTCTGTGTTATTTGTACTGGCCTATCCGCAGCCACATCTGGGAGCGGCGTCTTGCAGACGAGAGGACACTCAGAGGGAACAAGACCCTCGAGCCAAACCCGGGCCGCACACACACACTTGTGACGGCACTCGAGTATTCCGGGCTGATCCGGTGGCTTGTGTGGCTCTCCTATTGCAAAAGGCCTCTAAGCTCTTCCACAAACAGTTCGGACCAGGAACGCTCGTCTCTGTCTGCTGCCCGGCACGTCTGTCGTGTCATTGTAGTCGGAAAAAGCGGACATGCTCGTATTTTAAACGCAGACCACTGAATTAACTTCAACCAAAAATCCTTCGGATTCCACGGCCTCCCTGACTCGTCGCCATGGCGTGTTTGGGAGAGAAAAGACTATGTAATCAATAACATACAGCCTTGAAAATGTCTCCAAACAGATGGTCCATTGAAAATGGAATGCCACCGCCTTTGTGCCCGGAGCCTTTGCATTAGCAGGCTTTAATTTAGCACACGACAAATTCTCGGCTCACGCGATCAAGCCCGCGCCGTCGATAGCAGCTTGCTGCCCCTCACTTGTCTTTTTTCTCAATTATCCAGAGTGAAAGAACTGAGAATGCACCGGTTTAACTCTCGGCAGAGGAGCTGCATTTCTGACACAATCAACTGGAAGATATACGATGAGACTAGAAGAGACGCCAAAACAGCCATCGCTCCTACTGCCCGGTGAATGTTTGTTTAAATTCACTCTCTGTCTGTGTGTGTGTGTGTGTGTGTGTGTGTGTGTGTGTGAGGAGGTAATCCATCAATTTTGTTTCTCACTCGGTTTTTATTTTTTTGTTGGCAAACACTGGCTACTCCAGGAGACACAGTGCTGCGGCACGAGCGGGTGAATCCTGCTCTCTAGACACCTGCTCAGCTCTGGAGAAGCACAAGATATTGACCTTCAATTCAGCCAGCATTCAAAAGTGATGAAAGGAGATAAGAGCTCTAATCGTCCCTCCGTCTCAGGCTCCTCTTTATTGACTAACTGACACATACTTATTCCGACTCTCGCCGGCGCCTGCGGCTCCGTAGCCTCGGATCCAGCCGCTTGCGTGAAAAGCAGGCTAATATGAAAATTGGCAGAAGTGAATTTGTCTGCGGAAGGTAATTGTGTGTGTGGAGCGATGCATCAGGACGCTGCGTTTACCTTCACTCTAGGCTTTTTCAGAGCATCGTTTTACTGGATATATATTTTTTCTACCACTTGCTGGTGGAACGGCTGTTTAAATCTATGACACAGAATAATGAAATGCAATAAGAATGCTTATAGAAATCTCTCTCTCTCT
>SOMO01000145.1:111681-141257 GCA_028128575.1 Paedocypris carbunculus
GAGAGAGAGGGAGAAAGAGATGCAGACAGACGGGGGGTGAAAGAGGGAGAGAACAAGAGGGAGAGAGAGACTGAGAGCAAAAAAGAAGAGGGAGAGAGTAAGAGACGGGGTGAGAAAGAGAAGGAAAGTGTGCATGTGTGTGTGTGTGTGTGTGTGTGTGTGTGTGTGTGTGTGTGTGTGTGTGATGGGGTCTAAGGATGAAGATTCAGCCTATTCCGCCTGTCTTATCTAATGGCGCAAGCTCTATTTCTCAGAGTCTTCCGTCCAGTAACTCTTGATCTCAAACGAGAGGTCTGCAACACTGTTGCTAAGCAATTAGGCGCCTTTATTGAGCAGCTGATTCTTGGTGCTCAGTGTCCATCAGTGCGATTTCTCCTCACCTAATAGACTTCCATACTGATGAAGAGAAGAGCCCTGTGCTCGAAGAAAATGACTTCAAAAACGAGCACAGCGCGTCCCTCTCTTCACAATATCAGCTTTAATTCTCTCACGCGGGCTTCTGAATGTCTCTGTTACACAATGGTAGTTTACGAACAAATAATGAGTAAAATCGATTGAACGCGCAGAGGCGAGGACACACAAACGCTAGAACGCACGTCTGTCTTCAGGCTTGTGACCAAGAGGGGGCAGTCTTGATCCATTTTTGAAACACTTCTAAGGGCCCAAATCTGGTGAGTTATAATTTGTCTTCTATTTAAACGACAGCGTTTGTTTAAAAATCAACAGTTGTCCCATTTTGTTTTTCTAGACAATCCATAAAGTTCCCATTTGTTTTTTTCCCAAACTGACTGGCATTTCATTTTACCTTCATGTTAAAATCACATAAATTGTAAGGGCAAAAATTATTCGCAAGTAAAAATAAAATGGAATAAAAATAAAAATGCATATATTCATTCATTCATCTTCTACCGCTTCATCCTTTACAGGGTCGCGGGGAGCTGGCGCCTATCTCAGCGTCTTAGGGCCGGAGGCAGGATACACACTCTGGATTGGCAGAGCGGGACACACAGACACACACATTCACACAATCACTCATACCTATGTGGTCAATTTTCCAATTCCAATTAGCCTGAAACGCATGTCTTTTGGACTGTGGGAGGAAACCGGACAACCCAGAGGAAACCCACGCAAGCACGGGGAGAACATGCAAACTCCACACAGAACGGCCCCGACCGGCCTAGAACTCACACCTGAAGTGTCAAACAGAACCATCTTGCTGAGGCAGCAGCGCTAACCACTGCTCCACCGTGCCGTCACTGTATATATTTACAATAATTTTAATATACTGTATTATGAATTATGAATACATAGTCTGGGCATGCAAACACTAGATGGCTCTGTTGTGATGCACAAATTCTGTAGGGAAGATCTGCATTTTTTTACACTCACGTTTGTAAAGACATAATTTCTCTAATTAAGATACATTAGATAATGTATCTGCAATGCGACTGTACTCGGTGTGCACGAGTCGTTAAACGCAATTTCTAATTTTAAAGAACTTAAACGGCTTGAATATCCCATCTTCCACTGCAAAGCCGTCGGTTCATGGGGGAAACGAGATGAAGTGGTCCTTCAGCAATAAAAGAGAAAAAACGCGGTGAATTGGCCAAGATTTTTTAGCACACAGTTATAAATTCTCCTTGACTATAGCTTTATAAATCAAAGGTAATTTAATTTAAGAACGATTAAATCGCCCCTTTTTCGTTTCAGCCGATTTTTAACCCTTTCAAAGTCAAAGTCAAACTGTATCCATTAACGATTCTTCAGCGTATCTGTTACAGCCGACGCGACTTCCATTAGCCCTGCCAGGCTGCGCGCGCGCCATTTAATTAAATATGGCCTTTCAAAGAAACCCACTGCAAGCAATTTACAGAGCAGCACACGTGAAGCTCGCGCGAGGTTACTAGTGCTTTTAACCACTAGTATGAGTGCATAGACTGCTAATTAACATATTTAGAATTAAGTGGCTTTGCTATGCACTAATCAGTCTCTAATTGAGTAAGAACTGTAGCCTTTCAAACACTGGACAGCAATCACACAATATTACATAACAACTCATTACACTCAGTAAGTAAATAAAACTATACAGATCATGCAGAGCTCATCACTGTGATTGGTTAATGTCAGCAGAACGGGAAACACCGACTGTTTTTGTCTCCAGATGGCCAGGTGACAGAGCCAAGCGGCACACGCTGCTGGCACGAGCAATCCACGACATCTACTTTTGACACAACGGACTATGTGCTTCAGGTCTACCCAACAGAACATGAGCAAGATCAATCAAAATGAAAAATATGCAACACAGGAACTATTTCCATTGCAGTTTATTGCTTTTTGGAAACAACCGTTAAAGATTGAGTTCCGTGTTTGGTCTCATTCACAAAGAGAATGAGAAAAAATGGAATTGCCTACATCCTATCTACTCCATCTGCAAACCTGGTCCAGCCTGCATTCTAACACTGGTGTGACAGGTGTGAAGAGCGAGTACTGGACCGCTCCAGCTAGCGCCGGTGGAGATTACTAGCTAGTGTTGGTTGAAAGGCTATGACAAAAGGTCAGCTCTCTGAAACGATTCAGCTCAAGCAGGACAAACGGCAGCTTTAGTCAAGAGCAGGAGCATTCGCCATGACACAGAACACAGTAACATCAGAGACACTGTCAAGAGACTTATACAGAACGACAATCAGTCAAACTTATGGAAAAGTTCACAAGGTGCAGGAGCTTTGATGACATCATTATAGAAATCATAAACACTGCACCTCTAAAATTTAGCGTTCGGGCGTTCACGACTAAACAGTCGTGAAGCAGTGTTTGTTTGTCTGTGTGTGTCTGTGTACCTGTATACTGTACATGGTGTAAATGCACACTATGATATTGAGTTGGTTCAATATTTAGTTTATTTACTTTGTACTTTATTTAATAGAAATACTTGTCTCCATGTCAAGGTAGAGAGTGAACCAGAGCTCCTGCAGCAGTGACGACTGAAGGTCTTCTCCAGAACGAGGGTTTATTCTCTCAGCCCTTCACATCTCAGTGCTGCAGATAGACCGGTGCCACCGAGCACTGGAGAAAGACGAGTGTGGCTTTGTTTGACTTCCTCTCAGCCTGCGAGACACCAGCAGGGTCTGGTAATAATTCTGCAAACAGGACTCACGAGGAACGTCACGCCACTCAGCGCTAATTGTGCTCTGACACTTCAGAGAAGAGAAGGAGGACAGTAAGCCAGAAGAAGTGCCATTTTATACCACAAGGAAGAAAATAAAATCTGCAAAAAGGACAAGTTGACCTGATTTTTTTCTTTTTGTGTCTTAAGGTGACATCAGATATGAGCAGTCGTTGAAAACCGCCAGTCAACAGCTCTGAAATCGTAAAAGCGAGATTTTCACAAGTGTGCAGAAGGGAAAATGGACCATCAATGTGTTAAATATTATACAAGTATTAAAGTTATAAGTAATGTAGTAATAGAGAGAGAGAGAGAGAGAGAGAGAGAGAGAGAGAGGTAGAGACTGTAAGAATGTGTAATAATATGGCAGCAAACTTGTTTTTACATAGTTTTATCTACCACCCAGAGGTTGCAGGTTTGAGGGTTCTACAACCCTGAAGTGTCATTGGTAAAGAAACGTTGGTACAACCAAACTGCTCCAGGTTTGTGTTAGATGTCAAATTGGACGGACGTGTTTGCTTAATCAGTGGATTGTATATCCATATATCCAATCCGTATTGATATTTTCAGTGCCACTTTTGTCACTTCTTTGTCTTACCACGAGTGATTTCACATGCGTTGACAATGCTAAATTTATCATTAAAGTGTATTTGTGAATATTATAATTTTTATTAGGGTATTTTGATTAAAAGGGAAAACTAAAATAAAAGCTTCAAGAATTAGCATATAAAAGCATTTTTACATGCTTACATATACAAGCTTACAAAGTACAAATCTGGTACTCTTGAACAAACAACTCCTCTGGAATGGGGAGGGATAACGTTCCAACCAAGCAGCATTAAGGAGCCGGGCTGGAGCTGCTGCTCTGGAGAGCTGGTAAGCCCTAGTTTTATTCATGAACACACCAACTCTGTTGTGTGAGAAACCCCTGCAATCTCTTCCCGCTCAATCAGTCGCGGGTCACAGCTCCGACACACGCCATTAACATATGAGCATGCTCTGTACATCTATATCTGTAAAACATCTGTAAGAAGATTCCAGGATGAGTTGCAGCCCCGGGGAAGTTTTCTAAAATGTTGTCAGTGATAACCTGGAGAAATGCTGAATAGAGTACAGACGCGCTCAATGGAGGGCTGGAGAGAATCAGGGTGTTGTAGTAAATTCAATCTCATTGCGAATTAAATTGAAAATAATGCAGTAACATTTAATAGTTCAAACACGGGCATTAGAAGAGTGTGTGGTGTGATGGTACTGTAGATGACAGACAGGACGCAGGATTTGTACTGAAAGGATTTGGCGTGATCTTGACAGACACTTTCTGAATAAATGTTTGGGCGAGGTCTCTCAGGCACGGCACATGGAGTTTACCACATCTACCTGTGCCAGCTCACAATCTGATTGAGTGTTTTTGTCTGATCACTTTTTTGATTGTGGGCTTGTAAGCTGGAATCTGATTGGTTATGACTACTGTCAGCTTTTTTTGGATCGCTTTTTTGATTGGATGCTATTTCTTTCATCTCTTTTCTTATTGGTTACTGTTTTTTGTTAATTAATTTATTATTGGATGCGAGGAATTTTATGTGAAGGGATAAAATTTCAGGCAGTTGTTTGCCCTCATAAATCCCTTGATACTTCAGGACATCTCACCGTTGAGCACATGTGATACACAATTTGAGGAATCTAATGAGAAATTGACCCACATCATCCGGATTACTTTGTGATTTGAATCTTACATAAATAGATGAAAATATTTGTATTAACTTGTGACGTATAAAGGGTTCGAGGCTATGAAAGCTGCTGAGTGGCGAAACACTTTCAGGTCGGTTTGACAGAAAATAAGCTGAGAAACAAACACGAATGAGTCACTTTGCTAATGAGAAGAGAAATAATTGGTTCACTTCCCATTATGTTAATAAACGAGCAATAATGATAAACAAAGTTCCTGCTTAGATTAAAATAAAATGCAGCGAAACAAGCAAAACCCTCAGTGGGAGTCCGTCTTGCACTCCATTTCACAGCCATTAGATGCGTCTTACAAAGTCAATAAAAAAACAACCTAAAGATTTTTTTCATTGTGTCTAAATTTACAGTTTGGAGGACGTTCCCTAAGTGCCCTGTTTGAGCGCCGCATCCCAGGCTCCCTGTCATTATGTCGGCATTGAAGTCCTAATGAGCAGAATTGTCATCTCCAAACCCCCCACCCGCTTTCTCCCTACTGCGCGAGCACATTAAATCCAGACAGCTCATTTCCATTCCCCTGCCATCTCTCCAGAAATGACGTGCGATGCTTGAAACTGTTTATTTCCAAATTCAGACCTCCTCCGTAGCAGCCATCGGCTTCAATTACCAGTTTTTCTGAGCGCAGCCATCAGGCAGCCTGACACTAAGGTCCAACCTAATTCCCACCTTCTCCAGAGTCAAGAGCATAATGTGCAGATAAAAAAGGTGGAAAATAGCTTGCGCCTCATTAGCATGCGGCGGCTGCCTGTTCATTTGCTCGCCTGCGAATGGAAGTTCTGACACTCGGGCACCTTCCGCAATATGAGAACGCTCCTCTTCAGACGGCATGCCGTCCTTAGCGCGCTGAGAGAGGTCACGGAGTGGGGAGGGGGCTACTGATCGGTGGACCCCGCTAGCAGTGCCCTGTGACTGCAGGGCTGGCCGAGGTGCGGAGAGGAGGGTATCGATTCCGAGAGAAGCTCATTAGCCGCCGAATCAACACATTACTGGCGCGTTTGAAGCGTGCATGGTCGAATTGTTTACGAGTGTCTTCAGCGCAGACCAAAAGCGAGCGCCGTTGGGCCGCGACCGCACTCATTAGCCTGCGACCCCACGATTAGATGTTATCCGATACACAAGTCTGCCGGTCTGCGTTGGCCTGGCCCATTATGGCCACTCGCTCTTCCTCGCCCGTGTCATTCCACCCCACCCTCGCCGCTCCTCATGAATGTATCCATTAGGCCGCAATGTGTAAATTGTTTTCACCTGCACTGCGGGCAGATGGAGAAGCGGAGGCGCCGGACGCATCATTTCCTATGCATGAGCTTTCTAATCAGCTGTGCGGTAACATGATTCCTTGGCTTCTTGGGGAAAGGAAAAAAAAGAGTCTCTCAAACGCACAATCTGCAATCAATATGCATGCTATGGTATGGGGATATTGGAAGCAGGGGAGCTGGTGACTGAGTTCATGTCTGCTTGCCTCATATAAGTGTGACGGCTTAATGCAAAGGACGCAGGGCCCGGACTGAGCCCATCCACTGGAGATCAGGTTCAGCCCGTGCTGAATGAATTGGAGGATAATTTGACCTACAAGACAAAGCCCCCATAAGCACAATTTCCAGTGTCAGCAGAAGGCGACCCGAGTGAGTGTGAATCTGTACGCGCGCTCACACACACACAAATAAATGCTGCCACCGTTAGCGCTGCGCCCACAGTTTGTTTTCCTGAGAGGGTCAAGAGGTCAAACTGGCTATGACCAACATCATGTGCTGTCGGTGAAGATAGAGGATTGGCAAACCAGAATGTGAAGCAGCGAGGAAGTATAACTGCTGCTAGAGTAAAAAAATCATCGTTAAAGGTTAAGCATATGCATTTCATGTCGGATATATGGTGTGAATAGAGATTTTTCAGGACGGGGGAACAGTGGAATCAGGGTGATGTTAAAGAGAAAAAGGTGGGAAATCTAAACCACCATGAGCGACAGGAGACAAAATGAACACATGCGACAACGAGACGAGAGGGATGAATCCCAAAAACAGACCAGGAATCATTTCAGTGAGTCTGAACTGACATTTATCCTTTAAAAGCAAGATACCTGACATCCTCAGCACGTTGATTCTGACAAGATTCCAAAAATGGATAAAGAGAAGAGAATTCCATCAGTAAGTGAAAGTATGAAGCAGCAGCTCTTGACAACAAGAACTACAAGAATCTTTTTTGTCTCAAACAAGCAGATGATGTTTTAGATGCTAAAAATGATTTGTACTATATAAAGTTATATCGCTATAGGAATACTTACCGTATACAAAAATTATTGAATGTAATATAATAGAGCGAGAAAAAATGTCTCATACTCTCATACTTAAAAAAATGGTATCACAATGATCTTAAATGAGATTTGATTGTGCTGGCAGTCAAAGCCGACACGAAACAAAGGTTTTCAAAGGTTTAGGAGGAAGAAGTGAAGCCTTGAATGTTTTCAGTGGAGACCATTTCTTTACACTCACAGGAACTCGGCACGCTGAATATCTCGAGACACGTTCAATATCATTCACCTCACTGGAGTCTTGTTAAGGGATAAAAACACATTCTTACATTGTAAACTAGCAGAATGGTTTGTCTGTGAAAGAGACTGTCAGCGTTATTAATCACTCTTTTTTTTCCAAACATTGATTTTTTTTTTTTTAATAATTTTTTTCCCTTCAGGGTGTCATGTGAGGGTGGTCTAAGGTCATCTCAGCCAATAGCGGTTTGTTGTTCATAAATGAGTTGGTAGCAATGGCATCACCTTTGCAGAAGAACTAGAAAGAAGAACATTTGTTGCTTCTTCTGGTGACTTTGACATTTTGTTGGACAAGGAAAAACAAAGAGTTCAATTGTACTAACTAACCTTATGATATTTTGTTTTGTGTTGTCATGCATGCAATTAATTAAAATGTTAAACAATAACGAGAGAATTCAACACACCAACATCCGTTGTTCTGTTGGAGTCATCTCATGCTAATGGCCGGCTTTAGCGGCTAGGTGTCAGCTCCGCGTCTTCACTGCCGGTCGCCTGATTTCGACAAGGCTTTTAGCAGTTCTCTTGATTCTGACCAATTGTGTGTAATTAAACCGCTCCACATTTACCGGAGCTTTGTTTCTCAGTAGCATGTCAAATTAGCATCCTGCGTAATTAGCAATGATGAGATCTCATTCAGCAGAGAGAGCTTTTTTTTTTTATTTTGTCTACTTAGAATGTGCGTGTGTGTTTTTCTAAAAAACAGTTACTTTGGGTAAAAAAGCACCGGAAAATGAAAGGATTGCTTTTGCTCAACTTTCTATTTGGTTAAAGGACAACAATTATACCCTTTAGATCATAATACAAATCATGACAAACAAATGAAACTTTTATCTGGAACAAAACAAAATTGTTGTTTTATCACAATGTTGTGTATTTGGCAACTAAAGTTGAGGCTCCTGGGAATTGAGTTTCAAATTCTGATGGCACAGTTTAAATGACATATTTAGTTTTAAATAGATATATTTCATAGGTTCATATAGGTTCTATTCTGTAAAGTTTGGGCAACAAGTTGAGTGAAATGGTGGTGTCAGCTGCTTCAACATCAGATTTTAACATCAGTCGTCTGAGTAGAAGGAGAAGAGCAATCACTCAGTTTATCTGAGCTTCACACTCATGTACTGTACAAACACTAGCTCCGGCCGGACATGTGGAAGAGAAGATGGTCTGTGCGTCAAACTCCGAGCAGACCAATGTTTGTCTCATGGCTTTAGCCTTGGATCAATCAGGTGTGAACAATGGAGTAAAGGAATCATTGTGATGTTCCCAGAATATCTGCTGTTAATTTTCTGCTGATAATTCATATGTAAATTTTGACCTCTGCTAAAACAGATCAATTACCGCACGTACTGTATCAGAGCACAACAAGCGGCAGAAGAGCCATGGGCAGAACGGCCGATGGCCTCGGAACAAAAGAGACACAATAGAGAATCTTTCCCTGACCACTTCAAACCAGATTCAATGCATTTATAAAACAGAAGAAGAAAGCAGCATGTTAATTGCATGTTATTAAATCTGAGTATGTAATATTGGTGACGTGCAAAATTCAGACTTTAAACAGAACCACTGCCTACATTCCCACCACCCCGCGTGTTAATTCATCTCTGAGACTGTGTGAAAGTGTTAGGAAATGGATGTGAAAAAAGGGCCACACAAGCAAAGCAGCGGGTCGAGAGGTTAACTAATTCCAAAATCTATTTCTGCTTCTTCAATGTGAAGAGAAAAGTCACAAAAAAGTCTAAACGGGTCAAAACTCTCCTGCAGTGGTGCACAGACTCTCTTTACGAGCGCATCTGTCTTATTCAGCTGGAGTGCTGTTCTGCGCCGCAGCCTTTAGCACAATATCAAAGCCACTCCTACATTATGAGTGTCTCTGAATCACACATTTGTCAAGGATTGATTGCTTTCATTCAGCGCTGTTGGATCTTAATGGAAGAAAAGCTTGGAAAATTCCACCGTCAACCCCATCGAAGCAGTGTTTTTAGCTCCAAATTGTTCAAAGAGCTGTGACGGCATCAATTATACATGTGAGAAAATACGAGAATTTATTAGCCGACAAATAACCTCGATTTGACAGTGAATACAGGAGACTGGCATTTAGAAAGGAACAGCTACACTCTGTTGTTCAACTCTTTCAATGGGACTTTTAATTGGGCTGGAATTGGAAGACATGTTTCTTAGAGACGACACTTTGAGGAAATCATGAAGCATTACTATAAAGACCTTGAACAGTAAGACCAAAGCTGCACAAAACACAGTTCTTTACAAGTTCTCAGCCATTTTTGAGCACTGGACACTGGACACCTCACGGATGCCCATCCCTGCCCTCAGGCTCACTCATACCATTGTCAATAATCACACTATAAATCAATTTGAGGTTGGATCCATCCTCTTATGGTCGGTAGTGGCTGAGTGGACAGACATTTGGACTTGTGACCGAAAGGTTGCAGGTTCTAATCCCAGATCAGTAGGCTGCACAACTGAAGGGTCCTTGATCAAGACATTGGACATCCATCAGAACCATGACTGAAGACTNTATTAAATATAAATAACATTTATATAATAACAATTAATAACAATTAAATACAAATTAAATATAGACTTACCTTTAACCACATATAGTTTAACCACAGTTTACCACTTTATTATTGATCCTTTAAGAGAAACCTTTGCAATTCTCAGAAACACTTGCTACACGTCGTCTGAACGTCTACATTCAGGTTGATTTGAGCATGATATGTAAATGTGTTCGGTATGAATATCTGCACAGCTTTTTGATTTATAAAGAGATTAATTTGAATGAATGAATGAAAATGCCTTTATTTGTCCCACAACGGGGAAATTGCATTTCATTTAATGGTTTTCCAAGAAAGAGTAAAAGGACAAAAACAGATGTAGGAAACTGAACGCCTTCAAATGTAATTTTCATTGTCTTAAATTAAACAGCATGTATTATCTGTGTTATGGGACTGAGAAGAGAACATGGAGCGATGATCCATTAAACCCACATTGCACAGTTTAGACTGTGGTTAATTATTGTGGAAAAATCCCATAACTCATGTTTCTTCATTCTGTGATACAGAAGCACGTGTGGTTGAGCAGGTTCTGTCCGTGCGAATACTGTAGACAAACCCTTTCA
Organism: Paedocypris carbunculus; assembly: GCA_028128575.1. Taxonomy (NCBI): domain Eukaryota; kingdom Metazoa; phylum Chordata; class Actinopteri; order Cypriniformes; genus Paedocypris; species Paedocypris carbunculus. Next base: position 122,263 of record SOMO01000145.1, read on the forward strand.
TTAGAGCCACAGAACCCGAGGTGACTGATCTCAATCTGTTCTTTGTGATGAGACGTTCCTTCTCTACAGTGGAAAACACTGGCAGTGAAATAGAGTAAACTCAGCACGAGTAATGGATTTCAAAATTGGAGAGCAATTTAAAGTAAGTGGGTTAAACTTCGTCCGTCTTATCTGAGAGAAATGGTAAGAATCACCACCTCAAACCTAAAACTCAATTGACAGAGTCGCCCCTGTGTTCAAGACAATGGTGGATTCCTCACCTCCATCAGTTGGAGAGCCTCTCACCTTCACTCTAGAGTGTCTGTCTAACTGATGTCTTCTTCTGTGTTGATAGAAGACCACCACACACGTGGAACACACACAGCCGTCTCTCTGGTGATGCTGCATGGCCTTAGGAGCGGAAATGGACATAATGACTTTAATATGAAGGTTTGTGCTGTCAATCACACAATGATCACTGCTGAGATCATGATCACCGGGCTTGGAAAGGAAATGCTCGGATCCTGCAGTTATTATTATTATTTTTAATTTTTTAATTTTNTACAGTATTTTATTTTCTATATATGCTTTATCATTTTAATTATTTTTACATATTTCATATCACTATAAAGTTTTGTACTTTTGTTTAAAATAATGCACATTTTTCATTAAGCGCATGAAAAATATCTATCAGGATTTTATGACTTACCGAGTGTTTTAGGCAGCGGGAATATCTGGCTCCAAAAGCCCCGATGTGTCCTGGGAAATGGTGGATATGGCAACCAGTATAAACAACTGCCGGAGCGTGAGCCGCGTTCGCGCTGTTGTGCTACCGGGAATGACGAGCTGTCGGCGATGGCGCACGGCAACGCTGACTATTTTGATGAGATCGGGAGTATTCAGAAGAGCATACACGACAGGTAACGCGTTTTGGTGCTTATTTTTTGGGGTTAATATCCGTTATATACGTGAAACGAGACGGAGTCAAACTGGGCCTGAACGAGGCAGCGCGCTAGAGTTGAGCCCTTTGCCGAATTAGATCTATCGATTTCGGCAAAGACCATTCAAGCCGCCAACACAAAATTCTAATAATGTTATTATTATTTACATATATTTTCGGTATCATCTCGCTTGTTTATTAGTGTCTCGATTAAAATGGGAAAAACGCGCCTCGCTTTTTCAGTGAACAAACCGAATTCAGTGAAGATCACGTATAGCCGTATTTATACGCATACATTTTGACTACTGAATTTCCATAATTACTAAAAAAAAAACTCTTGGCTGTTTTTACTTTTTTTTTAGAGAGAGAAAGAGGAACGAGCTGGAAGAAAAAATGCTTTCCTACAGACAGTCAGAAGAAAGATTGTAAGTACTGTATTTAGGTGTCTAATATTGCAAAGTAAATTATATCAATGTTGATACTGTATGTGTTGTTTGTTTGTGTTTAAGGTTGTAGTAATGCACATGAAAACATGCATTTTGTTAGGGAAACACGGATTTATTAAACTAAATATTTTCTTATTCGATCATTTTACAAATTAGTATTCAAATGAATGTGTATGTATATTTATATTTCCATGCTTTCTACCGGTGGTGCTGCACGTTTTTTTTTTTTTTTTTAATTATTTTTTTTTTTTTGTGGTAGATTTTATGTTTCATTGTTTATTACACTGGTTTTTAACTCAAAGGTGTTTAAATCTAATTTTTTTGCATAATTGATTGTGGTGAATCAGTGGCAATGTTTACTTTTTACATGCAGTTTATGTTGCATTAGTTGCTGAACCATGCATAAAGTAGACCAGCTGAGTGCAGCATGGACCAGAAGAAAATAAACAAATGGAAATAGCTGAAAATAAACAATAAATCAATCGAATCTCAGAGGAGTTCTACTTTTATTTTTTTTTTTTTTGGATGGTGAGTGTCATTTAGGGGCCACAAGAGAAAATACCATATAAAACAGAATTTAGCCAAGGACTACAGAGAATATTCACAAATTTCTATTATAAAAATCAATAGCAAATAAATGTGTATTGCATTATGTCCGTGAATGCAGAACAGCTTCAATATTAAACCACTGAAGTTTTAATTCATGCTTACAGTAAATTGAAAACAGTGTATTTTGTAAATTCTAATATATTTTGCACTGGTCAATAAAGTCAAACAAAGGGCGACGTGTGGCCCCGAGACCCGACAATTACCAGGTCTGGGTTAGATGATCAGTAGAGGTTTGTTAATCCCCATCCATCCTTTTCCACTTTACGTCGCTGAATTGCATCACAGCTACATGGAACCCATTAATGTTTCTGCGAAGTGGCTCTTGACGACGCGTGGCGAGGAGCCGCTCCTAATGTTAATGCTGTTTTATAAGAGATTTATATTTTTACTACACAATTGTCGTGTTTGATTTTTACCATGCGGTGGTCTTTTCTGAACACCGCTCGTGTTTCTTTCCACTCACAGGACCAAGCTGAAGTGCGTCAAGATGCAGCGCTATTACAAGGAGCTGCAGGAGAGAGAGAAGCACGCAAAGTTGCGCAACCTTGAGCTCACTGAGAATGTGGAGATCTTGGCATCCAAATTAAAAGAATTCTCGATTGATTGTAGCCGGCTGCTTCAGAAGAGGGTAACAGCCTTGGTCATCTGCGCCTGTCCTGATGGCGGCCGTGCGCGGGTCACCTGACACTATTGAGTCCGGCAGTTAGCCTCAAGCAATTGGGCATTCTTTACCGCCGTTTTTATCTGTTAACGTATTCATTTTTTGATAAGGCATAGGAAAGATGTTAAACGTAAGCTTTTTGACTTATTTCTTGTGTTGTCAATTTACAATTGATTTTTTTTTTTTTTTTTTTTTTTTTTTTGACACCAAGTTTTTCAATTGAACACATTTTGCTGGACTATAGATTTTTTGAATTTAACATACAAGTGTATGAAGACATTTGAAGTAAGGATAAAATGCAATAAAGTATGAGCTTTAGTGATACAGATTAAGTGGAAATAATTAGTTTTTTACTTTTTACGTCAAACCCATTTTGGGAATATGACATGTCGTGCTGCGTATCGTGACAGTTTCTGGTTTTAATTTGTCTTTGCTTTTCTTTTTTTCCTTTTCACCAACACTTATTTTAGGACCCGGCTTCTCTGATTCCCTTCTCTCTGTCATATATCTCCAGCCTTAAATTACCATCGCCGTAATCCTGCCTTTGTCAGTCTTAATTGTCTTCCAGTCTTTAAACATTCCGCGTCTTGTTGTTTTGTAACAATCACAAACACTCCAGCTCTGGTTTATCAGAAGGAAAATGAGAAAGTGACAGTCTCTCAGAACGAAGCAGCGCTCCACAGCTTAATATCAAATTAGACAAATTGTTTAATTACACTCCCGCAAATGAATCGTGCTGCATTTGAACGCTGAAGTGCCTCTGAATTCCCCTGTTTTGCGAAAGAAACTAATTTCTTTTGTTTTGCGGCGTAAGAGATACCCGCTAATCTAGCTGCCAGTCCGAGAACATCTTTCGCTGGGTTTTAACACCCAATTGAGCTGGATTGCTTCAGCCGAGCCCGCTGTTTCTTTATCCCTCCTTCCTAGTTTTTAGTGGAGCTAATATTACTGCATCCATTCTCCAGACTTCTCAGGTGTTATTTGGTCATAACCGGTCCCTTTAGCGACCGCTGATGTAGTCCTTCGCCCTGTGGAGCGGGAGATAATCCCCTCGCTTTCGCCTCTATCACCACTGAACTTGCCAAACCCATTAATCCATCTCTTCATCTTCACATGCAGCTTTAATGCTTGTAATTTCACATTTTTTGCATTGATTTAATCTTGAGGCTCACCGCCGAGACGTCATCTTTCACTAGGTCTTATTTTCAGTCAAAAGCTGTTTTTGTGTAGTCACGTTCAACAACCATCGTACTAGATTAATTTCTTGAAATTGTATCCAAGTCCCCATAACTGATATTGTGTTGATTTTGATAACTTAAATTTTTTTTTTTTTTTTTTTTTTTGGTGTTAATACAGCAGTAAGTTTTTATTCCCAATTTATCACCGTGTTCCAATGAAAACAATTTGCTGTAACAAACAAATAAATGCTACTTTAATTGGGGTTTATAGTTATAATATTGGTGTGAATAGTGTTATTGAACACTGTCATATTTTATTAGTGTTAGTAATGATCTGACTGTCTGCTTCCAGGTGGAATGTAAGAATTGTATTACTCATCTGAAGAAACTGGCGATCAGGGAAACGTCAGGAACAGACGAGGTAAGAGGATATTATCGTGTCATCTAGGAAATTACGGCTCACTGGAGAATTTACAAAGCTATCAGTGTGACTTTGATGAAACGGCAGCGCTATGATGGATCCGATGGAAGAATTTCTCTTTTCCCCCAAAAACCCAGAGCCATTCTTTAGCGTCCTCTTCACTTTTCACAGTTTATATGGAGTATCAGTGTTCAAAGGCCACAATTAATTCCTAATCAAACGCACATTGGGAAGTGCTTGAAGTAATGACTGTTTTGCTGAAATGACTTCAAACAGCTGCTTTGGTTAACAAATACATATCCCATATTACATATGTTTTTTTGTTTTATTTTAAATAAATATTAACTCTAATAAAAAAAACAAGTTACTTTATCATTACCCCTTATTTGTTTTTGTCCCAACGGTTTTCAGAGCCGGTCTTGTGTACACACACACACACACACACTATCAGCAAAATCAGGTTTCTTTGCACGTTTAAAGCTAGGTCTAATTTTTGGGGGTAGTTCTTTTTTTCAGTGGCTGTTTATCTTCTCGACGACAGGACATTCTTTACCGCCCCGCGGATCATCGTCTGTATATTTCTGGCGGTCTGTGTGTTTACTGCGTGAAGGCTAAAGCAATATACTCCCTAATGCTCTGTCAGTTCCTCAAATAACCACAGTCAGTGTTGTGGAGATTGCTCGGCGCTGGACGTCAGGCTGTTCTTTTTTCATGTGTTTGTATCTGTAGTGCTGCAGGTGTCTAATCCTGGCAGCTCTGCCCGCACCTTCAGTGTAGTTCAAGCCTGTGGCTGTAGCTTTTCCTCTCTTCAAGGGACTCAAGTTCTCTCGGATGAAATGTGGAAGACAGCTCATAATGACTTGGAGCGTTCCGTCTAGAGCAGTCACTTGTGACTGTGCCCCCCCACCTTAAATCCCACCCCCTCCCGGCCCGCCGGTATTGTAATGAGCAGAGACGGGAGGAATCACTCCATTATGCAGAAGCGCCAGCACTGGCTGTGTGCGTGTCCCCGAGGCTGCAGCATTCATTAAGGGGAGCTTACCAGCCTGAAAGCTGGGGAGCCATGATAACGGGATATGATTTTCATATTTAATATATTCCTTGGAAGAGCAGGCGCGTGCCGCAGATTGATAGAAGAATCAATTGCTACTTTAGCGAAACACTTTCTACTTTGCCCTGCAGCTTGCGATGGAATCACTCAGCCAAGAAATTAACTTTTCCTCTCACTCCATTTCTTTTTTTCTTTGCCGTCTATCTTGTTTTCCCTTTTTTTTTTTTCTTTTTCTTACTTCTTCCCTGGATCTGCCAGGCAGTGCACGTGGTTTGCAGTGGATGTTATTAAGCAGCTAACGGGGTGGTATTTAAGACCCTTATCAGGAAAGAAACAGAAGCTGTGTGTGGTTTTTTATTATTATTATTAGTATTATTATGTTCTGCTGACAGCAGGGTTTTTTCTCTTTACCCATCCGCCACTCATCTTTCTTAATGCAGTGTTTCTGTCATGAAACGGAGGTCAGGAGCAAAGAACTGTTAATAAGATTGAAAGTTAAGACAGTGATCTCAGAGCACGCACCAAAACAGTCGGGAAATTCTGACCTTGAGCTGAAGAAAAGCTTGTCTGGCTGCTGGAGAAGCTGGAAAAACGGCGGCGTATTGCGTGTTTGGGGTGAAATTAGCTTTGAAAAGAAGCCACTGTAGCACAAATTGCCCGGGTTGAGATTTGAGGCCAAGGACTCGCGGAAAAGAGATTTGGATTTCAGAAATGTAGATCTCACTTGCAGTCGACCTCGACCGTGCAATTAATTTCAGCACCTATTAATCCTCTTGACTCCATGTTCTTGACATGTCTTTTTTCCACTGTGTTTCATATGTAATATAATTGTCATTTGCTACATGTTCTCAGCTTGTCTTTGTTTTGACCGGAAACATTTATCACCAGTGGACAGTTATTATGTCAACTAGATGTGTGGTCCACAGTTTGGAGCAGAGAAAGACCTTAAGAATAGTATGATAGTTAATAGCATGAAGCGCAAAGTGGTTAATGGGAAATACTCTATGTAGCCTATACTAGTTTAGAATATATTATAGAATGTTTATTAGTGTTTTCTTAAACCTTACATTTTAGACTGTTTGCTGTGTATTTTGGTTAAATTGTAAAACTGTTAAAATCTGTAAAAAGCGCCAAATGCTCAGAACTTGAACTTGACCATGTAAATTTTATTAGGGTAATATTAGAAAAGAATAGATTTATTCTTGTTTTCAAACAAGCCTTGTTTTCCTCCCTTTGCTTCAGATGGACAAGCTCTCGAGCCGGGCTTCACAGCCGAGCACACAGGGTTCATCACGGAGCAATGGCATCTTCAGGGGTCAACACACATCCAGGGGCCTGTTGCTCTCCTCTTCTCAGGCAGAACTGAGACCTAATCAGTGCTCGCTCTCTCCACGACAAAGTGGCCTTTTGATGCACCGCCAAGATTCCAAAGCAAGCAGCACTGCCGCGTTATCTGATGACATTCCAAACTCTGGCGATCTCATCGTGGACGGTCGCTCGAGTGACAGCATCTCTCAAAGGGCGGGAGAGCAGCAAACATGCGAGGAACCAGACCTCCATTACCCGAAGCCAGCTGAAGAATCCTCGCTATCTGTGAAGACGCCTCAAGACATCAGGCCGTCAAAGTCAGGCCCGGCTGGAAGTTCTCACCTTGACACCAGTCCAGGAGGATCAGATGATGGGAGAGTTTCCAGAGAGGACGACAGCCACTCAACACCTCAAGGTTTGGATCTCCTCATTTACCTCAAGTTTCAAATATGTGTAAAAACATTAACAATTTAGCATTGCCTTTAGATCACACACACCATGCTGTTCCCAGTGCATCCGTTGAAATGAAAGCAGAAATCCCAGCACGTGCAGAGAGATATATGCAGGTTTCAGCAAGTGAAAGTTCTGAGTCCTTGAGGGAGGAAGTTCTGGTTGATGGAGAGAGCGCAGTACCCAGTCAGACCAACAGAGGCAGTCCAGAGCAGGTCACGAAGACTGATGATTCTCTCATGTCACTCAGCAGGTACGCAGAGCTTCTTTTCTTCACTAATAAACCCAAAATGAGTAAAGTGAATGAAGTTGCAAAAAGTGAGAAGCATGGCTGTTATGGCAAAAATAAATTTGAGCTTTCAAGTTTATCACTCACATAAACAATCACACAGGGTTGCATGGTTTCCGCCGTATGGCGGTAAATACCGCGGTATATACCGGTATTTACCGTCTCGGCGGAAACAGGTTTATGACGCCAATAGCGGCGGAAACCATCAGAAACCCAAAAGATTGTTTAAAAAAGGTTTCTAATGCAGAATGAATCAATCTTAGCTGCACTTAATACTCACTCATAATGCAACTATTTGTTTCTGGCTATTTTGGCGTATTAAATCTTTAAATAGTTGAATACAGCAATATATACAGTCAACACCGCTTAATCAGGCCAAAATTGGGACACGGACATTTTGTTCCAACTAAGCGGCTGCCCCAATAAAGCGCCGCTGGACACGGCCTCCTTCCGAAATCGCCACCACACCCCACTTTGCATGACGGAGTAACTCGTTTAAAGACAACAGCAACGTAAATTTTAGCATTGAAAGATCCGTCCAATCTGCCCTGATGCTTTCTCCTGAAGGACTGATTCTGAGTAATGTCATCATACACATCAGAAAAACAAAGCAGTTTTAACGAATGTTCTGAGCAGAATATCTCTCAGACCGCTGTGTGTGAGAATTACATCAAATTGCATGAGCTCTCACGGAATGTTGTGCGTTTACTTTCGTTTTCACAGATTTCACATCTGAACGCTAGCAATTTATGTTCTCAATAAAGCGGCTTTATTGCGCTGGCAAAGCAACGGAAATTTGCGTTATGATTAGTTGAGATACTTGCGTTGAGATACGATTAGTTTTAGGACTTTAGTATTTTTCCCAATAAAGCAGCTGCCCCCTTTAACCGGCGCCGCTTAAGCGATGTCGACTGTACTGTCTGTGTACTATACAGTGAAATTTTATTTCTGGTGTCTTATGTAAGCTTATTGGCATAAACTATCAGCAAGTTAAAAATATCTTATTCTAGCCTCAGTTGATATCAAACATTAATTTTACACTCAACTGAAAAGCATAGGGTTATCTATATGCCAAACCTTTAGTGCTAAAAGAATTAGTGAATTTAGTTAATGAGCTTTAAAGACCAGACATGAACAAGTACTCAAATGTGTGAAATAAAACACTTTGAAGAAACATTTTAAAGAACATTTTTGTTGATAAAGATGTTATGGATATTTACACAAATTGTGCATTGAATTACAGCAATTAATATTGTGACGTGTGTTAACCTCTTCGTTATCGTCAATATAATACCTGCTTTAAAAATACTGAATTCTACCAGAAATAAAATTCCAAATTTAATGTACAGTATTTATGTTTCAAAGTTCTATGTAACACAAGCAGACTATAACTAGTCTATAACTGAGTGAACAATTCATAAGCAATTCAAAGTACAGGGAAGAAAGTGATTAAGAACAGATCGATTCAGCTGGAACTGCTACTGGAAGCACAACCCTAGTGACACACACTCCACTATTTCCATTTGTTAGGTGGGATAAAGTTAAGAACGAATTAACTTTGCTTTGATTTCTCATTTTATTCATTGATAATCACACATGTATTGATCAAAAATACATTAGTTTTATTATATAAAAATGAAGTTGGAATTTTTTTGGTGTATCAGTCATGAATAATAAAACGATCAACATTAGCTTTTAATCAAAGCACATCAGAATTTTAGAGATGATGCCGCTGAGTTTGGCTGCTGTTCTGCGTGTGTGTGTGACGAGGAGAAAAATTGAACTTGATGATTATCATTTTCCAATAATCATGCAATCCTAATTCAGCTTGAGATACGGTTTACTGGAGAGATCATTTATTTCACTTGTGCTTTTCTGTGATGTAACGACCCGGGGGTCCGAGCCAAACACCCACACTCCGTGGAGCTCAGTGGAGGCTTTATTGCCGTAATCCCAGATAATGCTGTAACGGAGCAATTTTCTGCTCAGAAGATTTGAGCAGGTAGGGCAGACGGTGGCTGGCTGGTTAGAAGACCGAGACCATGCTCCCAATGTCGTGATTAGATCCACACACTCGCATCTAGTCAAATTATATTTACTACTTACTATACACTGTCCTGAGAAGTCGATTCTGCACATTAATCCAGTCAAAATGTAAAGTTAGTCCTGCTGTTGTCTATGGAGGTCGGATGCCCAACATCAAGTTCAATTCTGTTTTACAAGAGCTCTGAGATGTTTGTGTGAAGCAAATCTTGAAGCGTGATCTACGTGAACGTGAAGACCTTTTTTTGCATTTATGAATCTGTTTTTGCTGCTCGGCCAAACACTTTCCCAGTATTCCGTGTTGAAAGCGTAAAGGTCTACAGCAGCGAGTCCATGTGATCTTGATGATCACTGTACATTCAATTTTTAAAGCTGATGTTTATGACAACCGTGTCATTGATGGCGCTGGGTCTGATTGAGGGTCTCGTAGGTGTCATGTTTTCCTGAGCGTTCTCGAACATAAACATGAATGTGAACGCTCTGCCGAGACTCTTGTGTGTATGTGAGAGCGAAGAGGAACCATTAGTATCAGTCGTAGCCGGTAGTGAAGCTCATGTTATGGGGTGAACAGCAGAGTCAAGGTTTCATCTCGCTGGTTTTGATGGATGAGTACGTCGTTGTTCTTGCAGCTTTTTCTTCCTGATGTCGTCCTCTCACAAGGTCGTGTTTTCAAAAGTGTCAATTTTCTCTATTGGAAACTTTGATTAAGCTATTGTAAATTGGCTTTTTGTAAAAGGAGCGGAGGGCAGTAGAACACTTCATAAAGCAGCGTGCAGTCGCTTATCCTTTATCGCCGTGTCAGGAATCCATATTTAGTTAAATCAGTTTCTTCTTTGACAATCTCAGTCGTTTTGTGCCTTTGTTTTCTTGTAACATCTATTATTTCACTCGCTGTGTGTAACTAGAAATCCAGAGTCCTCGTGAGTATTAGCTGCACCCACACACTCTAAAAATAAATGTGCGTAAATGGACGCTCTTGCCACAAACATTACTACAGAAAAAAAGTTTGTTTTAGTTCTTTATTTTACTGATGCATTTTTGAACTGCTTTTCTATTTCTGTGTCATGAGGAGCTGCTTAGATTGAAAATGTAACCAATTATACTAAGCAGTTATCAATCAATGTACAGTATTTGAAACCAAGAACTGTTTGTGATGACATGCACTTCAGGTTCTCTGTTCAATAGATTCTGATTTTAATTTTAATTTTTATTTCAACTAATTGTTCCCGACTCCAGCAAACTTCGTTGCAGAGCGTGAAATTGCTGAGTATGCTTTCTTAGAGAGAGTGCGGGTGCCATGACACTAATCAATTTGTGCTGGATGAAATCTACTAAAATACGTACAGTAATGTATGTTAATAGTGCAATGTCATGAGAAATATTCTTTTTGATTTGTGAAAAACTACAGTAAGCGTTTCTAAATAATTGTGGCCTGCTGGTAGAGACTTCTGAACAAAATGTTGCACGTAGCAAATCCTGGACTGTTCCGCAACTAAGTTTTCTTGAGCAAGACACTGCACCAGATCTGCTTTTCTGTAAGTTGCTTTGGAGAAAAGTGTCTTCAAAATAAATGTGAAGATGTGTTGCTAGAATGGAAGCACCAGCGGTTGAAGTTGAGGTAGAAGACTAATCATTGATCCAGAGAGAATCCTGTGTAATCAGCTGCTGTTTGGTAGGTTTGTTGTTCTGAAGAGGCTGTGGGATGTGGAGGAGAGCCGTTTTAGCTGCTGTGAAGAGGACGTCTCTGCTCCACAGAATGTCATGGATGTAATTCAGATGTCGGCTTAATCAGGGTGTTTTCAGGAAACAGCCTCCCAAATAGAGGCAGCCATTGTTTGCTGGCCCTTGACCTCGGGCCCCATTATAAATCCTCATAAATTCCTTTTGGCCATTTTACACGGTGGAGGTTTTTAAATCCGTGTCATGGGATCTGCAGAATCTTCTCCATAAGGGTCACACGGCTCCTGATGCATCATGCATCCTCACTAAAACGCAATGAGGCACAAACGACACCTCGGTTATTTATGGCAGAGAAATGTGTGGAAGCGCGGAGACGCTGTCATTATCAAGATGATGTCTGGCCTTCACATTCTCAGGAAATTTCCATTTATGGAGCTTTTTAAGGCGGGCGGAAAGGTGCACAACACAAAACAATTCCAACAAATTACAAGTAAACAAATTGGAAATTACAAAATACAAAACACATTGTAAACAAAAGATCAAATTCAGAATTAACACTGCATATATTAGAAACATAAGTTCAGCAAACAGAAACACAAAAAGACCAATCTGCGACTAATAACAAAAGTTTTGTATCAATGTAATTTTTTAAAATGCATTTTGTATCACTAGTAACACAAGAGCATGATAAATACATTTGATCATGTGGAATTGTATTGCTTATATTTAAAATGATTGTACCTTTCAATTGTTAATAGTTCTGTGTCTAGAGTGATTTTGGTTATTGATAAAATGTGATCATAAATTTTGTCAAGAATAATGGTTATGCATATGCCTTGAGTAATGACACTCCAAGAAGCGCCTGATCAAATTGTCAATTAAACAGTTTGTCAAGTTGAAGAAGCGCATCACCTGTTTCACACTCAGGCCGCTGTGCTGCTCTACATGGATTTACATGTTTGCATTCACTGGCTGGCGGCCAAACACTAGATCGCCTTCAAACTCGGATACAGAAAGATTTTTCAATTTCTTTGCATTGATTTGTTTCTTCTCTCCCCAAGGCTTTCTGTGGATGGGCTTTCTCATCTCATCTGTAGCATTGAGCAGCGTCTCGGTGTGAGCGACGTAAGCGTCTATAGAAGCTGCATAATAAGCCAGGAGCAACTAGGAGAAATCAGCAGGTCAGTGGAATCCTTCCAACACCCTTAGAAACGGCATCATCTTGATTAGTTTAGCACCAACGATCCAGCAGTTCTTCTACTTCTCACTGTTAAAATCTCCAATTTAATTCTTGTTTTGGTAAATGCTCTACAATAATTGTTTTTATTAATGGATTTTCTGGTTGTTTCTTTTATTTTTCTTTGCTTATACTATTTATGTAAACCCACCTCACTTTTATAGTGTAATACGATTTTGGGCACATGTCCAATTTTTACTCTAAAACTGTAACAATTTAAGGAATCGTAAAATGTCAAATTTGCAACAATTTGCTTTAGTGCCTTAAATGATAGAAAGGCTGGAGCTGTAATCAGGTTCTACGGCTGATTCTGATGTAAATGGGCTTGTCCTGTGCGAGATGGAAGCTTCTAGTTTGTTACTCTGTCTGCCTCAGGATTTGCGCTGGGCGTGGCAGTCTGAGCGCACTGGACCTGCGTGTCTGCAGTGCGGCTGTTCTGCAGCAGTTGCCTGTGCTTTCCAGCTCTCTGTCTTCTGGCTCTCTGTTACCCAGTGACCTGGTCTCCGCTCATGGCCCGTCAGCCACAGCGCCGGAGGACATCAGGTGATCATGAGGAGCAGTGTAGAGATCTCACCTGTGTTCTGTCCCTGCTACGGCAGCAGGCCTTGAACCATTCAGATGTCGCGAGTAGATCAATGATAGTCGTGCCACTGAGAACATTCTGCTGTATGAGAATAATTCTAGTTTCATGCTATATATTATATAATTATTCATCATCATTCATTCGATTATTTATTATATAAATCATTCAAATTATTCATATAAAGCTAAAATATGGCAATATTTTCTCCAATTTATTTATAATATTTTCCAATTTAACTTCTCTCTCACTCTCTCTATCTTTTCCTTTGTCTTACTCTACCTCTTTCTTTTTGTCTCTTTCTGTCTGGAGCTGAATTACTATTGATTATTGGTTTTTCTTGTTATTTACTGTATAGTGTGCGTGTGTGTGGTGTGTACAGGTCACGGCTCCCAGCAGAAAGTCTTCCTCTTTGGGACTGTTGCTTCTCACACTTCCTTCAGCTTCAGAGACGGCAAGTCCTCAGCCGAGAACACATCGTCCAGCTCTTCACTCCACTGCTGCTGCCCAGCAACGCCACCTTCACCCAGCAGGTTCCAGCCTCTGGCTTCTTTAAAACTCAAGTCAAGCCTTGTTGATGNAAAAAAAATATTTTTTCTAAAGCAACTTTACTCTAAATCATCGACAAGATCTTTCAGGAAAACATGGTGGTTCAAATGCATAAAAAATCAAGTCCACAATCTGATATAAATGATGTTTTTTGAGCTTCAAGCGTCTTATCAGGTGATAAATGAGCAAGGTGAGAAAGATGATCGTGTAGCGAAAAATAAATGTGAAGACTGCCTTCAGTGTTTATGACATGACCCCCATCTCTGTTCGGCCATGGACCTTGAAAAGCGTCTCGTTTCTTGTGACACGCTGGAGATTGGTGCTTTTGTTGCAGTGAGGTTGTAGACGCACAGCAGATGAGAGGAGATTTCAACAAGGTTATTTCATCAGTGCCGAATGAGCCGATGGTTTCCTCAAGCTGAAACGTTTAATGCCATATTTGTTTCAAACGAACCATGTCATTTGGTAAGTGTGAAAGTCTTTAATATACTTTCACTCAAATAAAACCAACGTTTTTTTTCAATGAAATGAGCCTACAGTATAACATCTAATGTGCCAGAACCAAGTGATACAAAGTCGGTTCTCACTGAGTGTTCTCACCTCTCGGTTCTCACCAAGTAACATCCTCCGTTTACATTTTAGTTTAAATGTTTTTTTTTGTTAGCTGTAATAATTGCAGTTATTTCGCTCCCACATTAGGAACGAAACCACAACAGATAGGCAATGAAGAGCTAATACGAGTGCTTGAATGGCAGTGGTTTAGAGGGATTAAATTGACTTTATACATAATACACATCAGGTTGTGTTTTATTGTGTGTTAATGATGTGCATAAGACCTAGAAAAACCTGCATTTTAAAAGTAATCCCATCTTTTTGTCCCACAGGCTGGAGAGATGCTGAATAGGCTTTTGACCTCAGACTGCGAGAGCGATCAGTCCTCCTGCAGTCTCGCCTCACTTCAAGATGACCACGTGGAGCTCAAGCCTCCTCAGAATAGCCGCCATGGCCATGGAAAAGGTTGGTTTAGCTTTTTACAGAAGCTCATTTCACATACAGTATATTGGTCTGGCTGGAACATTCTGCCATGAAGCATTGAGAAACTAAAGTAAGTGCACATATCATAGTCACGGCTCTGATTCGGTCAGAAATCTGAAAAGGGATGAAAAGTCTGACTCCATTCTGATCAAGGAAGATGGTTGCCTGAAGTGTTCACCGGATACCAGAGCTCCAGCCCTTCTGAGATTACACTTTTGCCCAAATCTCATTTCTGACAAAAACCAGCCGGTCGTCATCCTCTCTTAAACAGTTTCAATCAGCCATGCTGTTCAGATTCGAAAAGCTCCCCACCCCCTCCCCATCTCTCTCTCTCCCACCATCTCTCTGAGCTGTGCCTTCCTTCTCTCTTCTTTGTTTCAGGAAATCAAAGCGCTGAAGAGGACAGTGCAGACCAAAGCCCAGTGGAAAGTATTCCTATTAGAGGTAAAAAGGCAGATCCAAGAACCCCCCGTCGCAGAGATCTTCTGTGCTCGTTTCACGCTCCCCCTCGCGCAGTAGATAATGGGGCTTCCCTTTTGCCCGACTGGATTGCTGTGAAAGGATGATCAAGGTGAATCAGAGGTCAAAGTCCCACCTGAAGAGTGAAACAGTTCCTCTAATTATCGGCAGGGAAAGCAAACCCATCGCCTTTCGTCTTCCCGAGGTACGGCAGAAACTGAGATTCTCAGAGCGCATAATGCGGAGGTTTAATTGTCCACCGACCGGGTCGGGGGTGCCGCACAAGATCTGTCATTGGTTCTCATTATCTGCTAAACAATGCCAGCCAGAGGCAGACTTGAAAAGACTGGATGTCAAGGCATCCTTTGAAAAGCAAGTCCCAGCACCAGCTCAGAAATGTAAAACTATCCATTATTCCACTTGGCTATCTGATTTCAAACTGTGCCTTTCATGCGCAGGGCTAGCCCGAGAGAAGTCCAGCTTCTGCCGGCAACTAATCAAAGGAATTATGGCAGAGAAAACCGCCTCTGCTGTCCCTGACTGCTTATGAGCTGTTTACGGGCGGCTAATGAAGACGGCCTTGAGTTCTGTGCGGTTACATCACTGTAGTGGAACACTGTCCGCCATCCAGCAAAAGCTTTGTGTGTGACCGTCTTCAGATGCTCTTTCTGGATGTTTTCCAGTCATTACACCAGGAGAAATCGGCCAAAAAATGCACGCGTGTTGCTGCGGCAAATAATGAGATTTGTTTTGTCACTTTTAGCTTTGAAGCTGCGACATTTCTACATGTCAACCCAACATTTCATGGGTTCTGCCTTTTGTTCTTTCCTCCTCCTCGTTTTGGCGTAAGCTTGAATGCTTCCTGCTTAAAGATGTCTGCACGTAAAGAAGCGCAGGAGAATGTTTTGAATGGGTCTTGTGAGTTTCTTCGGTGGTTTAGTGCTCACTCTCGCCGCCTTCACCTCCTTTCTTTATACTCATCACAAACCTAAAGAGCTGATGTTGCCTCTGGAAAGTTGGAAGTCCAGCGTGTATTGAACATGCTGCTTCAGTGTGGTCTTTTCTTCCTCAGAGACCAGAGCATATCAGCTGCTCAGACGCTCCGTGGCACAAGAGAGAAGCTGGAGTGACGTGAAAGAAGAGGATTCAGAGCTTTCAGGTGACAGAGAGTGTTGTCATGTTTTTGAAGCCATCAGTCTCTGCAGAAGATGCTCCGCCTGAGTGCGGAGTGACTTCTCTGTGTGCTACTCGCTTTCTACCATCACTGCGATGATTTTTAATATGGAGATATATTTTTAGATATTTTAGTTATGAATGAATACTGTAGTAGATATTCTATATTTACATTTAATGAATGGTACGTATTAGCAGTTTGTACTGCAGAATATTTGAATGTACACTAAATACATAGTATATTTTATTTAGTATTCATTCATTTTCAGTATTATGTTAATCTTAGTAGATATTTTAATAAGTTATAAATAAACATTATTTATAATAAACATTTAGATCTGACTGTTAATTGTTAGGATTAAAATTGAGCTGCAAATTGCATTTAAGTGTGTTTTATTTTCTGTGACCAGAGATCAAGCCCAGCAACACAACAGAGAAGCCAGAATTGCGGCCGAGTGTGTAAGTGACACATCCATAGAATTTTGTATAAATACACACACATACACTATATTACCAAAATTGGTGCTATATTACCAAAAGAAGTGCCATTCCATTCCTAACCCATAGGGTTCAATATGATGTTGGTCCACCTTTTGCAGCTATTACAGCTTCAACTCTTCTGGGAAGGCTCTCCACAAGGTTGAGGAGAGTGTGTTTATAGGAATTTTTGCGTTTTTTTTTTTTTACATTTTGAAAAGCGAGGTCACACGCTGATGTTGGTCGAGAAGGCCTGGCTCTCAGTCTCCACTCTTAATTCATCCCAGAGGTGTTCTATAGGGTTGAGGTCAGGACTCTGTGCAGGCCAGTCAAGTTCGTCCACACCAGACTCTGTCCATGACTTTATGGACTTGGCTTTGTGCACTGGTGCACAGTCATATGGATGAGGACCTGCTCCAAACTGTTCCCACAAGGTTGGGAGCATGGAATTGCCCAAAATGTTTTGGTATCCTGAAGCATTCAAAGTTCTTTTCACTGGAACTAAGGGGCCAAGCCCAACTCCTGAAAAACCTCATCATTTGCCTGGGTGACCGAATACTTTTGGTAATATAGTGTGTATATTTATTTATATGTGCACACGACCATTTTGCCCCAATTAAGCGGCACAAATGTTTGCAACTTTAGGATTTCTCCCAATAAAGTGGCGTCCCCCTTTAATTAGCGGCCCTGTGTATGTACTGTATACACTGTTCAAAATCGTTTGGGTCACTTGAAATGTTCTCAAAGAAATGAAATGAAAGAAAAGCACTGTTTTTCAGAACTATTCAGAAATACTTTGCTAACTTGGCAAATAACTATTCTAGCCGACTAGATCGCTGATGTCTACATTCATCTAGATTTTGAATAATGTATCTATGTCTAACTCTTAATATACCAACACACACACACACAGAAAAATATGTATTTATATATTGGGCTGTCAAAGTTAGATGCTTTAACTCATGCGATTAATTACATTTGTTGAATCATGTTAATTATTTTTTTAAACGCCATTAATTGCACTTCCTGTTTTTCCAGTGCTTTCGGTTTTGCCGGTTTTTATGATTTTTGAGTTTCACTTCAATATCATTCAGTATTATGTGTACAGTATTTTGCAAAGCTGAAATCACGGCGCACTTATATAAAGGATAGAGTGCAATTCAATTATTTGCAGTCCCTCAACGACTGCGTGCGCATGTGCACTGTGCACAGACCATGTGTCGGACTTCACTCAAGGAGAGAAGTGAAGTGACTCGTGGGCGCGCGTTAGTTTTCTGCTGCGTGCCTGCCAAATGTCTGAAGATGCGATTGATGCGATTTATTTGAAAGAACCACAGTTTGAGCTGGAAGTTGTCACGACCGGCGAGAAATCCTATGGAAAAAGCTGCAATGTTAAATGCTCATATGTTACTTGTTGTGCACAGCAGCACAATGATGAATACTGTAACGGAAACGAGGACAGCAATGTTTCAGTCGACTTTCAGCCTTTTTTTGTTCCTTGACAAAGATGATCAGTGTGATCAGCGCTTCAGCTAGACTAATTATCAGTGCCATACTTTTGGCACACAAATATACAAATACATACTTGTCTCTTTTTTTCTAAAAAAAGTGACATACCGTATTTACTCGACTATAATATAATACAATTTCGGGCTCAAAGTAGGGGGCTCTCGACTTATACGCGCGGTCTACCGAAATAGAAAATATTTTACTCAGAACAGTGCGCAGATATTTCACTCTTTCTCACAAAAAGCGCGGTAATTAAATGAACATTTATGACACAAACTAAATACATCTTTCAGAAAACGACACAAGCTGTGCAACGGAGCAGCTCGCCGCTGCTCTGCGCTCTCACAGTCACACACACACGCACACACGCACGCGCACGTGCCCACTGTCTCACTCTTTCAGCTTAGCTCTCTTCTGACTTATGTGTCTTTCTTTGGCGTGGGGCTTCACAAATAAACGATTTCGAACGTAGCATTAGCCGTCCGATTCTCGGGAAAACTCAGACCTGTTTGATTTTTCTTAAAGGGGCAGGGCACTTTTCCTAAAAATCTTTAAAATGATAATGCAACCATACCAATGACAACTTAAACATAAATTAACAATAGCTTAAATAGATTAATGCCAACATAAACAAACAGGGTTACTTGAATTTTAGGTTTCTTTTACCTCCAAGGATGTCTGAATATTTTTATTATTTCTATAGGAAAGATTATAGAGCATTTGAACAGGTGTTGTATCATTATTTCCCTGTGCCACTTTAGTGTCTCCGTGAGCCCCAAATAACCTAAATTGACTTTATATTAAACCAAAAATTGGGTTTCTACTCATTTCTACCTATTCACTTTTCTCTCATTTTTTCCCCCCGTCTTATAAGCGGGTCTAAACAGAATACCACAATCTTACAGCTGAAGTGGGGGGGTC
>SOMO01000145.1:141347-160723 GCA_028128575.1 Paedocypris carbunculus
ATATATATATATATATATATATATACATTTCTTGTTCTCCTCTTTTAATACAAAGTGATGCGTGTTCGTCCTTGAAACACTCGTACATCATTAACCGGAGATGCCGTAGGAGGCTTCAGTCAAGCTGTATTTTTATTCACAGCTTCCTCTCATCATCAGCATTATTTGATTGCTTCGGTAAATCAGGCCTCTGAATGATGAAAGGGATCTCGAGGGTGCAATGTTTAGGTTTCCACACTGACATGAGTTCACACAATCAGCAGCGGTGTCGGTGCATTAGGGCCAGTAATGGACGGATGAACCCTGTCAAGAGTGGTCGTCTCTGATTCACCAGCATCACGCTGACACGGGTCTAACGTCTCCGCTTCACAGTGCTAGTGCCCACTCTCACCCCCCAGCCAATCAGAGTCCTCATTAATAAACACAAGTGACTCCGCCCCGAGATCTGTGCCAATTCTCTTCATCAGGGGATAAAAGCAGCCTGACACAGCGAAGATACCAGAGCTCGTATGTGTCTTCGTTCAGGTGAACACATCCTGGCTTCGCTCAAGAATTCCACTCATTGCGACTTCCTGAGCTTTATTGCCTCCACAAGTGCCGCGCGAGCATCAGTGGAACTTCCCGTCGTTCTCTCTCCCTCGCCGTCATTAACGCTGCCATGCTGAGCTGACGGGCACATGCAAATCCGTTCTGGGTCAAAGCAAAACTCGGAACAGAAAAAATGAAACATGAAAAGCGGCAATAAAGCAAACTCGAATGAATCAAGTGCTTCTCTACGGTGCCGCGCGTCTGATTTTGTGGCTAAGCCGGAGCTGAGGAGCCGGAGTTTAAAACGCTTTTTCTTTGGTGCAAAAATGCATTTATGGGCTTTTGTGCGCCCCCTCATTATGTGTGGAGCTGATTCATTAAGTAATTGGTTTGCAGTTGTTTACATGAGTATTAAGGCCCTTCATTCAGCATCTCTGAGAGATACATTGTTGCATGTGATGAATGCCCAATGAGAGGCGGCAGGGCCTGGGGCCTATTGGCCAAACATTTCGGGCCTGAAAGGCCAGAGAAAAGAGTCGGGCGCTGCTTTGCATAGCAATGACTCGCCCACAATAAGCTTTCCAGGCTAAATGTGCGTCAACCATATGAGCCGCCAAGAGATACTTTTAACACATTTATGCACCTTCATTTCACTATTACAGCGCTTGAGGGAACCAGGGCTTTCAGCCGCACCGCCCCTGCCCGTTTCCCCCTTGGTTCCGGCCTCTCCGTCCCACCGCTGACTAGTTTCACGGAAGGCAGCGTTTCAGCACATTGTGATGCGTGCAGAGTGTTTGGTCCGGGCAGGGGAGCGCCGCAGCTGCACTCGCTGTAAAGACCTCTTGTTCCCGTGCTTTGTTAGGGGCTGCGTGCCGCGGCTTCCTCCTCTTCAGCCGCTATTGTGTCCTCTTGAACCGCAAGCATGTAGCACCAACAACCCTCGCCGCGAGAAATGCCTCCGATCAGAGGTGGTCAAAACGGAAGCCAGAGACACCTCGGTACTCCTTTTTTATTACAAAGCGACCATCTTCTGTAACACAATAATAATAATAATAATACCAATATTAACAATAATAATAACAATAGTACTGTGTTACTATATACTACTACTACTACTACTACTACTAATAATAATATACTAATAATTAATAATAACAATNTATATAATGATTTATTGGCCATTTAGAGGCTTTGTAAGTGCCGGCACTGATCCGTCATGACCAGTGGGGGTCACTATCTCTCTTCATGGTTTTATCTGCTTATAACCTTATAAAAGCAACCCCGTCCATTTTCTGTTAGTATATTTTTATTAGTGTGGTCCCGTTGTTAGAATAGAATTTGAGTAATAAGTGTAATGACCTTGTTTGAGGAGGATACATCTGTGCAGCACGATTCAGTGGGCCGGATGGGCTCGCCAGCAGTTTTGCTGGTTGACCAGCAGAGGGTGTTTGAGGCCACGTGTGAGAGGTTCTGTTCGAGATGGTCTGCTGCTTCTCTCGGCAGATAGAGGGCGTTCTTCTCCGACCTGTTATCCCACTTCCGAGTTCTTGTAGGTTTAATAAATGGTGAATCAGAACTGCTGTTGGTCACCGCTTGGACTAGTGTAGGAGGTTCTGCTGCTCCTTTCCAAAAACACCACCTGATTAGCATATCTGTGGAGGCGTACAGACATTCATATTCATAAACGGCATTCTAATTGTGGTCATAGATTATGATGTACACAAATGGACTCATGAAATGAGGCAATGTATTACAAAGCACTATTATTGTTATTAAAGTGTGTGCGCATGTGTGTACATTTGATTTGTTATGATAAGTTAAAAGAAATCTTAATAATGAATTGCGACACCTTTTATCTTGCTGTTTTGTCTGTGCACACACACACACACACACACACACACACACATGCAAAAACACTTGATGCCTACCCGGAAAGAAAGAAAAAAAACATTTAAAGTAGAATTTTCATCCATATGAGGGTCAACAAAACGTTTGAAAAGACTTTTATGAACCGTAATCATAATGCTGTATTGTTCGTGATAGCAGGCATTATGAAAATAACTGCACAACAAGCGTCAGCCATTCACACAGGACACTGCACACATCTTTTTATTCATAGATCTCATAATAGCAACCCACTCTCTGCGTGTGTATTAATGTATCGACTGCTTGCCTAAAAACGCACAGGGCACTTCTCATCAAATATTACCAACACGCCGAACGCGCCGAGCGGAGGAAGGCGGGAGGGAAGGCCGCAATGGAGGAAAATAGAGGCAGTTGTCGTCAAAGCAGTAATTTGCATCATTTTCCAGGCACGCTCACCTCTGTGTATGAGGCTCAGCTAAACAGTCGCGGTCTTACATATTCAGATCCATCGCCTCAATTAACCGAACCTCCGCGCAAGATGAACCGCCGCAAATGTTTATGGAAATGGAATATTAGATTGGAGGGTCAGCGGCATTGGCAGTTCTCTATGGTAATAATGTCTTGAAATCAGACTCGTCACTGTCTGAAGTGGTCCGATGGAGAGAGACCCCAACGACGAGCAAGTTACTGAAAAGATTATCTTCATCTGTGTGTCTGTTATCAGGCTCCTCGTTATTGAAGCATCACAGATGAGTTTATCTACAGATAGTATAATGGACTTCAACAAGGGTTTCCTGCTCGTGGCTTTCCATGGAAAAATTATGTGACACACACATACATCCATACTAAGACACCAATGCATCCATACGCATACACACACTAATAAAATCACTCAAAACAGCTGCACCAACAAAATAAATCAATCATTTGTCAATAATAGGCAAAAACAATCAAGTGTCTATTAAATTAACAGTAATAAAATAACAAAATGTTTCATACTTGAGTAATTTTTGACTTTAACACGTCAGTAGCTGATCATCTTCTTTTTCTGTGGGACAATTAAAGACTTTCCAATTAATTTCCTCGTTCACACCAAAGTCTCTTTATTTAGAAATGAACCACCTTCAGAACATCTTCACAGTCTTTCACTCGCTCCTAAATGCAGAGAACAAATTTCCCCACTGAGGGACTAATAAAGGTTTAAATTAAATTAAATTAAAAATTAGATTGTCAAAAAATAATTCATTATTCATGTTACACTGTATTCAAATGAATTAGTTTTTGTAGATGACAATAATCGTTCAATCCCATTCCATTGCGTTCTTCAACTGAGAGTCATATGAGCTTAAGGCTGCCCACTCATCCCAATCATCAAAAATTGTAATAGCAATAATATTGTATACAATCAAATGTATGTTATCTAAAAACCCCGCACAATCAGCGAAATGTTTTGCCAAAAGGAATCGTATTATTAGCGAGTTCTCCAAGAGCATGGC
Source organism: Paedocypris carbunculus (assembly GCA_028128575.1). Lineage (NCBI taxonomy): Eukaryota > Metazoa > Chordata > Actinopteri > Cypriniformes > Paedocypris > Paedocypris carbunculus. The sequence goes on from SOMO01000145.1 coordinate 145,238, forward strand.
GGTGCCATTTTTTTTTTTTTTTTATCACATAATCATATATGTTTATGGCATTTGCAAAGTGTGGCTATATACTTTCCTCTCTCAAAATCTCAAAAGGACTAAATTAAAGTTAAATAGAAGTTCTCGTCCCGAACTGACCTCTGGTGCTAAACTTTAAGAGCATAATAGCAAATAAATAAGCAGAGTTTAAGTTGGCCATATCCGTTTCAGATAGACGTTCCGGCGGCTTTGTGTGCGTGCGTCCCTTGACCTGCAGAACGGCGTCTTTCAGCCGCTTCTCTCGGGTTTAGCGTTTCATTCACACGGTGCCAGAGGTGACTTCATGTAGCTGGTTGCTTTGACTCTGATCATAACATCTGCATAGATCCACAAAAAGAATGTCTGAATTCTTGTACCTCGAGCACAGAGACTAAACAAAAATGCAGAGCTGAATTGCCGGAACACCAACATAACTGAGTTCAAACGCATCTTTACAGCTTCTTCTGCTCCATGTCAAGGTCGATAGTGCGTGGCTGGATTTATCCTCCGGCCCGAACACAAACACACACACGGTCTGCTGTTTTATTTATCTGTTGTACACAAGACAAACACGTTCTTGGAGGAATTCTTTCAAGCATGTGGACAGGAAGATGAATGAATAATATGGATATATGAAGACACGAGGATGACGACGTCATTGTGAAGGCCTGAATAGGTTGTGCTGATGTAAATGAAGAACGAAGCTCTCTGAGCTTTTGCATATGCATCAGTGCAGATCAAAGACTTGCCAGGGGTCGGCCATTTACATGGAGGCATCAGTGATGCTATGGGAAACCAGTAGCCCGTTGCGCGGCCCTCTGATGAATGCAGAGCCCTGACCCGCCGCTGCAGAGCCGTTCGCTAAGGAGGCAAGGAAGTTAGTGTGGACACTGGACCCGTGTGAGGACAGGCTTTGTGGTTGGCCCGGGCACTAGGGAAGCTCTCGGCTCAGCTTGAATGAGAGGAGGCTCGCTTTTATTCTGTGGCGTGGTTCTGTGAGTTCGAAGTGAAACCCTCATCATCGTTTGCTTTCTTTCAGGACAAGGACCAAAGCCCGAGTTCTGTCTGCCGTCCAGTCCAAGGGTAAGGAGCAGTGAAGCTTCAGATCATTTAAACACTAGATGACCGAGTATAGTGGCTGGTCGCTTCGGCTGTAGTGTGTATGTTGAATAAGAGCTGTGCACATATTTACTCTGTGTCTTTTTCTTTCAGCATTTCTGGGAGAATCAGATGACAGCATCTCTGAGATTGAACAGGCCTTGCGTCCGAACTCTAACGCCAGCAGCCACGACTTTGATGACTTTTATGACTAGATCTCCTCAGAGTTTACAGGCAGATGGGTTTTCTTTATCTGTGACGTTCAATGAGCGGTTGACGTGTTTTAAATGGTATGCTTTTAGACACGCATACGCTGAAGCCTTCCGCGAGGAATGTGTGCGACATTCCGTGAAAGCAAATAAGAGCCGCTCTCTTCATCGCAGCCGTGGCAGTGAAGGGTTTTCAGCCTGGTCGGTGTTAACCCTGCGCGAGTCTCTTTAGCTGAACAACACTTGGACCTGGTTGAAATAGATTAAACTTGGTTTTTAAAGTGATTCCTTTGCTCTGCTGAACATTACGTGTTTCAGACGCTGCAGGTATCTGGTGGTGAGCTGGAGTGGAATACTCCCATGAAAAGCCGCGCACAATGGCCACTACGCTCTCCGCTGAAACACCTCTGAACTCGCTCGAGTGCTTCAGCTGCGCTTATAGAACGAAATGCGTCGTGCTCATCTCAATATAGAAACAAGCGCTTGCTCTGTTTGTGGCGCTAATGCGTCAAGCACCGACAGCCGAATGCAAATGCCAGTCTTGCGACCCGGACAGAGGAATTATTTTTATTGTAGTTACAGAAGTTCCTGTGTGTCGGACGTGAATGTCTGGAGATGCTCCATGTGGGTGCAGACCGATGCAGAACTCCACAAACGGTACACATCATCTGTGTTTCATGATGCTGCTAATGAGATTCAGTCAGAACTTTTTATGGGTCAAAATAATAAAACATTCTAGATTTTGACTAGACAGCTTTTTTTCTAGGCAAAATATGTAAGCTGGAAAACACTTTTTTTTTTTTAATTTAAATTAAACTTTTTGACTTAACATAATGGGAACCTTTGGGAACATCTGCTGAGTTTAAGCTTGAGAGATAATAATAAAATAATATTTTAGATAATTGGATAAATGAAGCGTAAAATAAATAGCTGCAAGCAGAAATGACATAATCTGAGTTTTTTTTTGTTTTGTTTTTTTTTTTTAATCTGTACGGGAATGTTGTATTCTTGGGAGTTTGTTTCCCAATAAATGTTTCAACTGATGTTGAGTGTTTGTGTATTATGACTTCTGTTTTTAGCATAAAATACATATGTTCTGGAGAATTATTACCAACCTCTGTGGTGATCTCCGACGAGTCCGGTGTTGCCACTAGGTGCAGATTCCCACAGCCAAATCTAGTCATCTCATTGGCACAGAAGCAAGTCAAACTCGCTAGGGCTAGGCTTACCTATACTATCACTGACATAACTTTGAGATCGGGAACAGTGGCTGTAATTCACATTGGGCACTGACAGAGAAAACCACTGCTTGACATGAGTCGTTCTGATGGACACTCCAGCACCAGTGTAAAGTACTTCAGTAAATGGACTTTGTTACTTTACTTAAGTATTTTAGTCTACTTTGTACTTGTACTGAGTATCTACAATATAAGCACTCTACTTGAATATATTTGTCCACTACATTTGAATGAACATTTACTGTTACTTGATACATTTGTGTTTGTGTGCGAAAAGTCGATATTTATTTGCACCAGTACTTTTACTCAAGTATGGTTTTCAGGTACTCTTTACACCTCCAGCAGTACCAGTGACCGTAGTGTCCACTGTAGACAGCTAACACCAGAAATGCTCTTTGGCATAAACGGCGATTGTAAGAACAGTCGTTCAACTTCTAAACTTGTGATTTCAAACGCCTGAATAATCACTTCTGATTGAGCTCTTGTTAATTGTATTTATTTAAAATCAACATGTAGAAACAAAGTATCAAATATGAAGTAAACTTAAAACCCAAATCAGATCAATCCGAGAAATGTATTAGAAACTGCGCTCTCAATCGGGACGAGTAAACAAGCTTTTAAAGCACATCTTGTGTTTTCTATGAATCATACCAAAACATTCCTACACGCCGGCGCATTCAAGCCTTGTCTTGGGAATTATACTCTTTCGCAAAACCACAGGGTCAAGGATAATAGACTTTTTGTAACCTGAAAAGTGTGAAACGCGCTTGGAAAGATGAGCAGGATTGAAAATAACGCACATTCAAAAGTATTTTGGCGCTTCTGCTGCACTATTTAGATTTCTTGACACGACGGTGTACTGTCCATTTAACTTTGTTAGATGTTTCGCTTGCTAAGTGGCTAAATTGCTAATGATGTGAAACTTGTGTTCCGCTTGTGAACATTATTCAGGGAAGGCCAGACATGTCTGCTTTTGTTTCTGGAACGATCCGGGACAATGAAAGAAAGGAAAACCAAGATGAAAGCAAGTAGCCAAGTTAAACACTCCGGAACAATGATGTGGCAGCATCGCCGCATTAGCATACTGCGTGTTTGTGTAATGTATTCAGGCTTATCCGACAAGTTGAAGTTTGGAGTGTGTTCCTGCCTCTCAGGCCCATCCACTTTTATTTTTATCAGGGAATAATGATTTAAAACAAGGTCATTTGATCTTGTGATTCAATAGACATTAATGAAATATTCATTTACTCTGACAGTGTTTCTGAGGATGTTCGGTGAAGACACAAAGGCCACGCTTTTCATCATTCAGCCCACATTTCACGTTTTCCATCCCGACGGACGGAGATAATTAACGCTTTCTTCTGCTTGGATACGTCTAGCAAATGTAAAGTTTGTGTTGTGGTGCAACCGCGAGCAGCTAAGATCAGGTGGTGAAACTGTACTGAACAGTCGCTCTCGTTCTTTTCATCTCACCCTCTCTCCAGCTTCACTCACATATTGCTCTATTCAGATTTACTCTCTGACTCTTCTGATTCACTCTCAAGTCTCACTCTTTCTCTCCAGGTTCACATCACACACTCTCTTCAGCTTCACTCTCCTGTTCGTCTCATTTTCAGCTTCACCCTCACGTCTCGTTCGCTATTCAGATTCACTCTAACTCACTCTCATGTCTCACTCTGTCTCTCCAGGTTAACATCTGACTCTCTTCAGCTTCACTCTCCTCTTCTTCACATCTCACTCACCCTTCAGCTCTTGCCTCATGCCTCAATCTGCAGCTTCACTCATATGTCTCACTCTCTCCAGCTTCACATCTCATTCTCTCTTCAGCTTCACTCACTAGTCTCACTTTCTCCAGCTTCACATCACTCTCTCTTAAATGAATGAATTTTCTTTTTTTTTGTCCCACAGAGTAAGTTCAATTACTGGATCAGCCACATATAAATGGTAAGACAATATGCAGGATAGTTATAGTAATAATAATAATAATAATAACAATAACAATAGTAATAAACAAACTGAATGAAGATAAATAAAGAATAAACATTTGAATACGTTTTCTAGTAGACTTCAGCTTCACTCTTATGCCTCACTCTCGCTTCAGCTTCACTCTCACTCTTCGAGTGTTGCATCCGACACTGGCTAGTCTCGCTGACTTCAACTTGTACGTGTGTTTCTAACTCTGCTACAGGAAGTGACATCACTGGAACCAAAACATGTAAAGTACAGCATCAATGCGTAGAAACTCAGCACAGGGATTTTCTAAAACCCGATAAACTGTCTAATAATTATATATAACAATGTATATATAGATGGTGAAGTGGAACATTTATTACTGTGAAATATTTAGCAGATTTTTAGTGCGGACCATTTGGGCTCTTAGGATCTAATATAGAAAATCAAATTATAATTAACCACATTTAAGTGAAGCAGCCACGCCGTGCTTGTGGTTTTCTTGCGATCTTCCTCGTGCCCACAGAGAAATTAATATGGTAAGACTCCATGTTTGTCGATCCCTTCGAGGCGGACTTGTGAAAGCCGTTTAAGCCGAGAGGCTGAATTAGTATTCATGCTGATTTTCCTGCCACTAGTCCTCCATCCCATCAGGCCGGGCGCTAGATTGAGATTGGACTGCTTTCATCCTGTTAATGTGAGCGGAATGCCACAGCGTCACATGCTGAAGGGCACGCGTGGTGATTGTATGTCAGGGTATAAGAACTTCAGTTCCTGTCCAACCTTGAACTTCCCTTCACAGACCCTGCACGCCAAGGCTGTTGTTGAGCGGTTGTTTTTTCTGTGCACTAGTTTCAGTTCACACCTTTAGCTTGTACCTTAGCTGGCAGATGGGTACTTTACAGGGGCTGACCAATTACAGAGCGGGATACACACACACACTTTCACACTTTCACTCACACCTCACACCTCAGAATCAAAATTTCCTAACCATGTTTCTGGATGAAGACCCAGAGGAAACAAATGCAAGAAGAACAAGCTAGCGACACAAATAGAGTTATTATTAATGAGAGTTACAATTTGAGCTAAACACTGTTGATGGTTGAATATTTGTGTTCATGCTACATGTTAATTTTCAGGCTGAAACTGTGACGTTCTGAAACGAATTGTAACTGAAGGTGAAACTCAGTCAAAGATCCAGCAAGTGTGTTTGATCTTCCGGTAGCCGCAGGTCAACGGGATTTGGGGGAACACGGGGCTAATCTGTCTTTGATGTGGATCTGAGTCCTCCGTCAGGGTGACACTGTCATCGTAAGACGGCCATGTTGTGGGCTTTGGCTGGATAATTAACCCACAGCTCAGTCTCATTCCGGCTCCTTCTGCAGTGCAGAGCTGATGTGCTGGCACCTTCTGCTCGGTGATTGAGGACGATCTCTTGAGATGAGCAGAATTAATGATTTTGGAGGACGGTTTGGGGTTTTTGACTCCTGAATCTGCGCACAGAAACATCATGAGAAGACATCTTCCTGTGTCTCTAACCTCTGCACTTCAAGGAGTCAGACACACTATAATCTGTCACCCGTCCTCCTTCTGTCTCACTCCTACCTCGGGGAATACAAATGTACATAGCCTGACAGACATAGACTCCATCTGGAAAAGGGGAAGTCGCATTAAGATAATCTCTGCCTGGATTAAACCTCTTGTTTGTGAAGATGTTAACAAAGGTGATAAAACAAGATTAGCCTCAGTACACATAGCAGGGATTGTGGAGTGAGGTCTTATTAGCTCCAGAGAGGAGCATGCTCAACTCTCCTCATGGGGGGAACAGGGTTCAGCCATTAGCATGAATGGGAAATGCTAATTTATAGCGTCAGACACCTGCTCCTGCAGTGGCGGTGATACTCAGTGCAGCTCGCAGCAGTAGCAGTCGGTTGATCTCTGTTACAAATGTAAAGCTAGTCTACGTGCTGGTACAATACTAACCTGTCTTTACCTACAATATACTAGCCTGCAGCTAGTAAGTCAATAGCAGCTTTGGCTTTACTACTCACATGTAAAAAAAATTGCCAATTTTTCAACAAATTGATGTGCATTAGATAGGGCTGTTTTATATTTGTGTATTTTTCTCGCTATCAGGCTGAGACGAACCACATACTGGTAAAACAAAAGAGGTCCGAGTATTGGGCTTTATGGGACTCCGGCAGTTACATACTGTACTCAGACTGATGAGGATGTTCTGGCGTATAGGCGTTTATAAATGTAATGTGATGTAGACCTTTTAAAAACCGGAAACAAATCAATCAAGTTTTTTGATTTGGCCAACATTTACTCAAATTGTTGTCAATTCTTTTACCTTTTAAATGTTTTTTTTTCTTTACATTGCCAACAAAACCACAGAAATCTTCATCTCTGGATCAGCAGCAAGGCCACATGTTTATGAAACAGGAGTGTTGCCCTGGTTTTTAAAAGAGACTGTTTGTGTGTTTTGGTTCACCTCACATCTCCAGAGAACTTTGGGAACAGCAAGTGGGTTTTCATATGCACGTATCTTTTATTAATGGCTGTATGTAGAACAGTGAAAACACATCATTCACCTCATGATAAAAGATCATCAAGCAGTGCCATGGCCACGCATTTGCTTTCAGCTGTGGTTATTCTCTATAAAATTCTAGTTTATTACCATTATAAAAATTGCATCTCTGTCTTTGAACTGATTTTCTTTCAGTTTTCCAGCTCCGTTACGCTCGTGGAATTTAACTCGAGGACGAGGAAAGGTCGTGCATCAAGATGTTTCTTGTAAAGGCGACGTCTTTCATAAGCAGTTTGGAGAGGTTTTTCCTTTTTCTTCTTGTTTTTTAACTGGCAAATGTGATTTGCTGGGTTGGGATTGGTCACAACAATTACATTTTTTTCTTATTTCTTAGTCTTATTTTATATCCGCCAAGATCACAGTTGAAAATGGCTTGTTAAAACCACCAAGTAGAGAGTATTAAATGGCTTGTTTAAACCAGCCACTTTAATCTGTAAAACTAAGTGACATTTTTAAAACCTGTTGTCTTTAGTTTTCCCCTGTACCTTAAAGTGTTGGATCTTTTTAGCTGTCTGTGAATCTAAAATGTCCATGCAAGGCTCCACCAACCAGACCTCAGCTCCTCCTACTGTCAAAAATTACCAAAACATGAACTTGAACCCTCATTGGCTCCTCGATTCTACTCCAGTCTTTCTCTTTTTGTCCAATTCACTTGTGCACTTGCAGCTTTAAATCAACTCAAACCTGAGCAAATCTTTACAAATGTCTGACCTTTGACCTGTTCCTCTAGTTGAGGGATAAAATATATACATAGAAAGCTACCATACAGTCCGTCGTTAACTGCTAAAAGAAAAAAAGAATATCGTTTATGGTTGTACATCTGTGGATATGGATGATGAGCTCCGCTAATGCATAGCAAACACTTGAGTTAGTTGCTAGAGTCCAGAAAAAAACCTGCTGTTCATCGGTATTAATATAAAAAATAAATATAAAAAACAAAACGATTAAAGCTTTTGTTAATAAAATCTTTAATTATTTTAACATTGCAATCAAGAATCGAGAAAAATGAGCAAATGTTCAAGGTAGTGCTCAGATCACATTTTAATATTACAGACATAAATTCCACCTCAAAACTAGAACAGAAGTCCAGTTAAAAAAAACAATAAATTCTGGCAAATAAAAAAAAGATTGGCTGTTATAAACCAGTAACTTCACTTGGATTCCAAGCTCCACATGACCAAATAATTCTGATGCTACAAATGTTACAGATGTTTATATCACACAAGATTACGAGCAAATACCCAGGTGAATACTTAGTGATTACTTTTGTGTACTAGTACTACTACAAATAATAATAACTAGTAACTTAATAATATGTGTTTAGTCAATTGCCAGCAACAAATGCAGAGTTAAACTAAACTCATCTCTTTTCCGAAGGAAAATTTGAATGCACCTGCACTTTATTTTTCAGCCACAATAAGAACAACTTTTTTCTTAATCAGCCAAATATTCAGTGTGCATTAGTGCATTAGGGCGAGCAGGAGCAGGGTCTGTTCACTGTCTAAATGGCCATTATCTAAATATAACACTTGTCCATCAGTGTAATGGGCCTCGTGGGGCCTTAAGCATCGTGATGTGGAGGAAGACTTCGGAAGGGCAACGCGGTCAATCAAAGGCCAGCTAACGTCTCTCTGCCCTGCTGTAGGATGCTCCTCTCTGTAATTCTCTGATTTGACTTTGATGTGCCAATTTGCTGCTGATGAATAATTGTCTGGTTTGCTGATAACTTGTGGGAGTCAAGAGCGTTCGACTGGCACTTAATGCAAATGGGATATTTGGGTTTGGCGAATCAGGACCGTGTCCCCAGCACGTCTGCACGCGGTTCGGTGGATAAACTTCCCAATTAGCCATGTTTGAAGAAGCTGTTTTTGATTAGAGCAATCAGTAAACATCACAGCCTCTCCATGATTGTCCTTGTGATCAGATGAGTTGTCACTCGAGAAGTTGTCGGTGATGTTAATGTATGGCCTCATCGTCTTGGGAAGTACAGTAATTACCTGCCGCCTTCGCACTGAAGCGTCGCGGTGACTTCTGCTCCGTTTGGAAGTCTTTGGAGCTCCGTGTGCAAGCGCTTTTTCAAGTAAGTAGAAGCTTCTAGGTTTGTGTTCTCAGAACTCTTCTGTGCTTCTTAAATTCTGTCTTTAAAAAAGCGAGACGCCATTGATGCGCAACGTTGCCATCGATCTGAAATCAGCTGCACATCCGTGAATTAGAATGTAATTATTGGGGTCTTGTCCGGCACTTGCCTCCTAATCAATACTCTTCCAGAAGGTCCATCAGCGGCAAGAGCAGTTGAAGGAAGAGCAGGAGCACAGATTCTGGATTAGCTGTGATTAGGACAGGTTTAATGTGCTGTGTAATGACTCGCAAACTGCTTAAAGCTGCTTAATTAACCATCAAGTGTGGCCTGACCGAGGATTTGCGGGAATCCATGTAAGCTACAATTGGCTGTCCATGTGGCTATTGTGTTCTCGCCAGCATCCAGACTGAGCTCAGACTTTCTCTTTCAGCTTGTGAGATGCTCTGATGTAGCTACAGGAATAAGTGTGAGCTCAACTATTGTTCAACCAGCACCAGCAAACACCTCACACCTTCTGCAGAGACTAAAAGCTCTAAACCTAAACCATTATCTCTGCTGCTTCCTGCACTAATTGACTTTATTTGCATAATTTACAAAGGTCTCGTACATCATATTTTGCGAGTTATAGATTCATCAGAATACTCTCACGATCTTAGTTTCTACTTTGTTCTGAGAACAGTGCCGAACAAAAATATTGAAGTTTTCATCAATTGAATTAGATGTAAAAAAAAAAAAAAAAAAAACAATATACTGAATCTCTACAGAAACAGACATGAGATCATTAGAAAAGATAGACAGATAAACAGACAGATAGATAGTGAACGACACTGCTTCAGATTGCAATATTTGAGTCTCATATTTGTTTTTCATCTGCAACTTTCAGTGCTCTTCAGAAACAATAGTATGGCCTTCACTGTTTTAAATTACTCGCGCACGCTTAATAGTGTGTCTGTGTGTGTGTGTGTGTGTGTGTGTGTGTGTGAAAGTAACATTGAGATTATATTTGTATCAGAAACAAAGAATGCATTTAAATGAAGCAAATTATATTTTGATCAAACATGGTGTTGTGTGTTTTTTTAACACCATGCAGCCGGTAGAATTCAGACGCATGATAATAAACAAACTGTCCTGTCGTGTAATAAATGCCTGATTGCCATGACATGTGGCTGATTCACAGACCAATTGGTCTCTCTGTTGGGGAAAAATACAGTTTTCAACAAATAGCTTTTTCTTATAGACGTCAGCTTTTTTGAAGGAGAATTATTATGTACCGCTTTGCAGACGTGTTCCCACAATCATGCGTTTGATTCAAAATTCCTGAGAGTAAACACTGCAAGTGTCTTTAGAGTCTAGCAAACTGTGGAGCACCTCAGATTCATTTTTTACCTTTTCTGTCAGTTCACATTATTAACTTGACATTTGTCTTGTTTTCACGGTGAGATGCAATCTGAGACCAGCTTGAAATGGTGACAAGCAGAAGCTGTGGTGATGTGATCAGGCCCAGTTTCTCACCTGCCCTGGGCAGTGGATCTGAGCAGGAAGTGGAGCTGGACATGGGGTTTGGGGTGTAATCCTGTTTGTCAGGCCTGCTCGTGCTCTGCCAGCTATTGATTCCCTGCAACAGTCTGGACATTTATTAAGGGGAACAACAGGCATGTAATTGTGAAGCCCGCGGTGGAGTGGTGCGGCCGCTGCTGAATGGTGGAGAGTGGACAGGTTGTTGCGAGATGATAATTGGAAAGCGAGTGGGTGGTCCGCGCTGCTCTTTGGCCTTGTGTACGCAGCACGTTAGCCCGTCTTGCTCTGTTTGCACGGAGGCAATTCACACACAAACAAATGTGCCGCCTTTCTTAGCTTCATCTTCTCTTCATGAAGCCCCAGCACTGGCTTAACGAGACCCGATTCAACTCGCTCCTTCAGCTTGTGAGCGGAGCAGACTCCCTTAAATGGCCACTGAATGGTGAACTGAAAGTTGACTTTTTTTTTTAACTGATTTTAATGAAAACCACACAAACCTAAACTAATATACAGACTTTGAAATATGACTTTTTGTCTTGTAATCTGGAAAATATACGTATATGAAAAAAGAAATATTTTTTTTTATAATCTATTCTAGTGTGTCTTTAAGCTAAGGACTTAACTTTACTCGCTTTCTGCACAAACAAGAGAAGACATCCGCTTCTTCCTACACATCACCCTGGACATGAAGAAGGAAACATGAACTACTTTTTCTGCAACTTGGAGACAACTGATACATGCAACATGCTCGGCCAACCACACACACACACACACACACACACACTCTCTCTCGAGTGAGGCTCAGGTAGCTCCTGAAAAGACTCAAACGAACCAAAACATACACAAACATCTCAGGACTTAATGTAAATGTATATGCAGTATATATATATTTTATGTATACAGCTGGTGATTGCTGATATATATATATATATATGTAATTTTATATAAACAGACTTTTTACAAATGTCTGTATGTATTATCGTTATTTTAAAGCAAAACATGAATCATCTTGTTTATTGATTTGGATTAAATAAAATAATTGCCACAAGTGTTTTTAAGATAACATTTAGCTGACATTAACTCAGAAATTGTAATATTTGGTGTGACTGCAGTCCGGCGAGTGTGTGACGCAGGGCGGATGCTTGCTGACGTGAGGCTCGAGCAGCAGGTAGACAGGCGACTTCCAGCTGTGATGCTGGGAGTGCAGCAGGACATGAACATATGCAGCATCAATCCTCCTTTTCACACTTCTGAAGTGGATGCAAACAAACAATTCCTGCTTTTGCCTGGCTCCATTTGAACCAGCGGCACCCCTGCCCTCATAAACAAACACTGCTCCGCAGCTGCAGGCCATCACCACGGCAACCGCGGCTTGGAGGGAAGCCGTGTGCTAGTTAGAAAGTGTAGCATTGTGAGATTCTTCCAGGGACCTAGAATACTTCAGCTCTTCACAATGTGGCCCATTCAACCCTCATTTGAATTTTAGGAGGCGAATACAAATCAGATACTGGGTTCTTGAGGATCCCATTGTCATCTGAAGCAGTTTCATCAAGGCATAGAGATTTTCACAATTGTCTCATTGAAAGCTCACGCTAGAGCCCGAGCAGTTGTGGATATTGATTTGCTTTTTCTTTTGCGTTGCTTTCTCTTTAAAAACATGACCAGCATTTCACGGTGTGTCATATTATACGTACATCTGTGTTGTTAAAACTCTTTGAACTATATTAGATGGAATAAAAAGACTATTGCAATTGTCTCATTGAAAGGCCTAGCTAAAGGAAAGAAACAGTAACATACGGTAACATATATGTGTGCACATACACAAACACACACACACGCAAACCCACACAAATTTGATTAGTTTTTTCTTTGGTTAATAAGACCACGAGTTACCACCGGACCATCCGCTTATTCAGACCAAATCCAAAAGAACCAAATCAAACCTTGATGCATAAGCTCTATTTATTTTACTTATTTGGACCAAAATACCACACAATTGTTACACAAAATCACACGATAGATCGGTAAAAAACTTTGTGGCGTTGCAACATTCAGAAGATTTAAGTGACAGTTATTAGAAATCTGGCACAAAACGATTGCGTTCTGATAGTCTGATTGACTGTGTGTGTGTGTATGTGTGTGTGTGTGTGTGTGTGTGTGTGTGTGTGTGCGTGTGTGTGTGTGTGTGTGTGTGTGTGTGTGTGTGTGGTTGGGTCTGTGTACGCAGTGGTCTGCCAAGGAAACTTGCCTTTCAAAATCAGAAGATGTCCAGTTGGTCACTTCTGGTCAGTTGCATCCTCACCTCTGACTGAAGTAATGCTAAAAAGTCTAGATGTGGCGGAATGAGCAGATCGAGTTTGGTCTCTTGCTCAAAAATGTAAACTCAACAGGATTCAAGGCAGCAACCTGTTGTCCAATACTCTACTACTGCCACACCTGCCCTACACTTGTCCTACAATAATAGCGAGTGCCTGCTGGACACAGTGGAGCATGGTGAAGGTTCCTTGAGCATATGAGGTTGCATTTCGGCAAACAGAGTTGAAGATTAGGTCAGGTCGTCTCAGGATTAATGATCCTTCTTCAGTTCCATGAATTCATCCCAAATTTATTCTGCAGCAGGACCATGACCTCAAACATAGAGCTAACATCACAAAGTGGTGATATTGAAGACATAAAAAATATCATAAAGAAGAACACAACGTGCTGGAAGAACATATCCCACAGAGTCCAATTTCACCAGCGCTGAGTGTATGGGATTGCACAAACTACACGAATATCCACAGAAGATCTGAAGTTACTTCAAAAGATTGTCACGTTTCATTGACTGGTTCGTAGACCTCAAAGACCAGGATTCCCAGTGTCCAGTCACATGATTAATTGATCTTACCTGTTTCAACCTTTGTAACATGTTTCTCCAACTTGTCAACTGACTAGGTCTGTCAGTAAACTGAACCAACTAGATGTGTTCTGTGAGGTTCTCTTTTAGTTTCTTTATCAAAAATGTCTTTGTCACAACAATTCTTTATAACTCTAGGGCTCATAAGGCTGCTTTGTTAAAGTTTGAACACAACAAGCATTGATTTAGATAAATTTAAGATAATTTCCTGAATTTTGTTCATTTAAGAAAACGAAAGAATCTTTCCACATTCCAGAAAGCTTTTTTTTTGTTTACTGCATTTTTCACACCAGTCAAATAATGTTGCAGCTGTGTGTTTCTACTTTATTCAAATATTATAAATAGTATATAAAAAACAATACTTGTAGAGTTGTGGCACAAAACAGGGTCTTCTCGCTCGCAACGTTAAAGCGTCCGCGTGCAAACAGCGCTGAAGTGCTGTTTGCGGAAATTAATGAGGCAGAACTAACGGCGCAGGGCCGCTGTCAGGCCTCTTCAGCCGCTAATCAGCTGCTCGGCTTCGGCCGCACAGGACTCGGAAGCCCATTGTGGCCATGTGTCACTCGAGGTCAGTGGTTATTAATGCTGATTGAAAACAGTTTCTTTCCCGACTTAGAAGCTGCATGGAAAAGTTGGAAGAGGGATTACTGAGCAGACAGCGGCGGCGGAATGTGACATGGGTTGATAATAAGGGCTGTTTCTCCTCGGGGAGAACTAAAGCCTCGAGGTAGCCGCCTGTATAAAGCAGGTGGAATGTTATTCACGGCGAGAGGCAGAGGAGTTCGAGGCCCACTGTGTCATTTCCACGCACTCGTCCCTTAAAGTTCTCCTCGAGACGCTGGTGATTCACGTCCGTTTGCTTCATTTTGCGGAAAGCCATTACCGAGAGAATTGCTTTCGGAGTCCCCTGACCTTCTTGAAATATGTCTCATTGTGTCGAAGCGGGTCTATTTGTTCGCTATAGTTTATCCGGTTTCAAATGATTCGAATGAGGACAGTTTGCACATTCGGGGACGCTGTCAAACAGAAAATGCAAAACGTTGTTAACTTACACTCTCACACTACTTGACAATTAATCAGTGTATATATGTATGCAGTGTAATTCTCACAGAAAAATAACATAATTGTAATTCAAAAAGAAAAAATTATATTTTTTCCTAAATTTTCATGTTTTTGACGAGCATAGTGTGATACACATTTTCCACTTTGGAAAAGTTACAAAAATCTCACAAGCGGTTTTTCTAAACTTTTTTCTAAAATAGTATTTTTCAAGCGAAGGCTTTGGAGTTTAAATATGCATCTTCGTTCCGAGATCTTATTAAAAGAGGTTTAACGCCAATCTATTGTCCTTTTCATACCCCTACGGTGTCTACTTTAGCTGAAAAGCAGAGCAGAACTGAGGGGGAAGGGATTTTTCCAGAAACTCACATAACACTCATGCACATAAAAATGCACAAAAAGACAGAAATTGATCAAATGTTAAAACGTGAAACATTTTTATTATACTATTGTCCAGCTGAAAACTCATCATCATTTTGATTTTTGCCAAATAAAAATAACAACAAAAAGTTGCACATTAACTGTAATTCTGAATGCTGCCTGGGCCAATTAGTGCTGTCCAGGTTGCTATAGGTCGCCATGGTCAATTGAAAGACACATCAATAGAACTTGAAAAGGTTTCTCTGCGATCAGACGTTCTGACATATTAAGTAGAATAATAGCCCGAGAAAATACAGACAAGCTGCTCAGACTGAATTCAAATTACTTGGAGGTAAGAATTTGTTTAGGTTCCTGCAATTACTGAGAAAGAAAACCTGCTATAAACCCAGATTTAAGAAAAGCCATATAATGTCTTTATTCTTGCTTAAATGTACATTTTATACGTTATA
>SOMO01000145.1:168883-181042 GCA_028128575.1 Paedocypris carbunculus
TTGATACAATTTGATACAATTTATGTTTATATATTAACATCAACGAAGCACATGGTACATCGTCTATTAAGAAATAATTCAAACAACATAACAAATTTCAGTCAAGCTATTTGATAACTGTCACTATAATAGAGGACTGGCATGATTTACAAAACAAGTCCTTTATTTGACAGAACATTTCTGAAATGGGGCTCTGCACTGAGTGATGGGACCGCTACCAGGGAAATGGACTGGCAGAAACGGCCTGTGGAGGGCTGTGAGCTGGAACACACTGGATGGAATACTGGAAATGATGGAGAAGACTAGAAATCTTTGAATGTATAAGTACGCTGGATCCTTCAGGGCCTAGTAAGGATGCACACTGGAACAAACTAAAAGTCCCTGAACAAGAAGGTGACCACAGAGGAAAACCACAAGCCAGCAGACGACCGGCAGCGTTGATGGTAATGGCTGTACAGTGAGCAATGTAAATAAAGATGAATCTACACGATTAATCTATGCATTGAGTTTTGTGTCTGTTAAATTATGACTAACTGTTCAATTGCCATTAGTTTATCAGATGAAAATAGAAAATAATAAGTGTCAGGTGGAACAAGAAAACCAGTTGCAGATCACAGTTTTTTCAGTGAGAGTTTATTGGAGTACAAAATTAATTTTTCAGAATTTTACTCGACGCTAATAACAAACAATTCAAATTCACAAGGTGGTCTTAATGCGTATATCAAGGAGTTTGTCGTCTTCGAACGCCCCACCCATCCCACACAAACCCAGTTGTCAACAGGGGGCGCTGTCTTGATCACAAGCAGCGGCTGCATCTTCTCCCAAATAAAGAAAGGCAAAGGCATACAATTAATATGACTTTAAGACACTTCGGGAAAACAAAAGTCTGAAAAGAAGAGATGAGGTCAAACTGACAAGACTAAGACTGGGACACTGTTTAATAAATAAAACTCTTAAGATGATAGGGAAACATCAAACAGGACTGTGTGAGGAATGTGGAGAAGATGAAACTGTGGAACATGTGCTCATGGACTGCAGGAGATATGAAGCGGAAAGCTCTGAAAAGTCTGAAAGATGGAATTCATAGTGGAAATCAGGAGGTCTACAGGTGAAACACAAAACTCTCACTATATGAAATTGTTGAAGTAATTTATCCTATTAGAGAGTGCATCGGTGTGGGCATGTATAATTCTCCAGTGTACATTTTTTCAAAGTACTGAACCTTGACATTCATATATTTCTGTACAGTTAGGAATGGAGCAATGTTTTGTTATTGTTGGGATCTAAACAGAGCTTACTATCAATTTCAGGAAACGCAAGCTTATTTTAACACAAGCAGGAAATTAAGCTGCGTTTATTGTAAACTCCCAAACTATTAGTTCTTGCAATTAAGTGTTTCAAATCAAATCACTTTTATTGTAAAATCACCAACACAGTGTGAGCTGCGGTGAGTGAAAGCTTAGGTGCAAGCTCTAGACAGTGCAGTACATTGCCAAATACAAAACACAGACAAGGCAAGATAGTGCAATGTGTATTTGGTTGTACTATCTTTCTTTATAGTATTAAACAATGATTAATTATAATGGAACATATTCTAATATTTTGGTAATAAATGAACAACTGAGCAGGAGCAACTGTGATTGGTGTGATTGCAAACCAGGCGAGATGATTGGTTGATCAGATCGTTGAGATCTCAGTCTGATTCACTGGAGTAAAAATTACACTTGAGGTTTACTCAAGGATTCATCCTAAAATACATGTTTTATATTAAGCCAGTTGTCTTAGATATTTACCTCTGGTATCTCTGAATCTCTCTGTGACTTCAGAAAGAAACTAACTTTTCACCCTGTTCGGTATTCTCTCGTTACTGTAGTCAGATTGTTCTTGTAACAATTAAAAATACACTTCATAAACCAAACCAACACACACGACAAATGTCTAACAAGCACAAGTGTAGAGACTGTTTCACCGTGTCGCCACTGTCACTGTGATCCACCAAACATTCCCACACCACAGACACTTCAGACGCAGCAACATTGGTTTTGCTTTATGTGACGTTTAAGATAAACACTTTGTCAGGACTGATCTGATACTAGAGGTCAGTCCAGCTGGTCAAGGAACATTCCACCACAAACAGCAAATCTGAAGCGAACCATTAGCAGAGTAATTGCTCCGTTTACCATCATTGCAATGCACACAGCATTCTGGGTGACATCTCGAAGTGTTGACGCTTCTCATAAGTGAGCAGGAAAGCAATATTTGTTGTGGTGACCACCGGGAACATTCAACTGTCCCATTGAACTGTCAACATCAGAAGAAGCTGGAAAGTGTCTGACCCTGCATCTACAGCTGCTCTATGATCTTGTCTGGCCTCCGGACGATGACCATGAAAATCTAGTCGTGTGGGAGACAGAGAGTGATGGTGGACTATTTAGAGAGCAACCGGTTTTCCATTGGCTACAGTGAGAAGCCCAAGAGAAAGCAGACCACCTCCTCCAGCATCACATAACACCTTTCTGTGGAAAAAAATAGTTAATTCCCAAGCAAACTGATGCAGCACTGGCTGAACATCACACACGTCCTACACAGATGAACTTCTCACCCCTCACCGAGACTCAGTTTTATTGTATGTAATATACTGTTTTCTGCATATTCTGTGGCAGTCCAGTGTTCCAGCGGTCAGGAGATTTGAATCCCGGTCTGGTGAGTTCTACAACTGAGTGTATTTGAACAAGACAGGGACCCACACATGCCCACCAACAGCACTTAAGGGTGCCTGGGTTTGTGTATGTCACTTTTTCGATACGGTCCCCAGTGGACACAGTTTACATATGCACTCAATTTACAAATCCGTATAAAACATTGTATAAAAACATATGCCATATATGTTTTTATAAGAAGAATAACAGCAAAAATTTTGTAAAAATTGATAAAATATTATAAATTAATATCTAACTTAAGATAAATCCGATTAGCCGAATTGCTATTAGCTAAAGTACATTTCAACGGAGATCTAAAATATAATGTACATTAAAAAAATTAAATGTTAGTTTAAAAAGTAAATAGTAAATTAAAACAGTGAACTATTAACATTGTTTTGAAAGAAAGAAGCATGTGTGGGCGTGTACGTGTTTGTGCACCCAGCAGCTGCAGCAGATGTTGAGTGTGTATAGCTCCACCTACAGGGCACGAATGACGAACATAATCTAATTCACTAAACTGTTGCGCCCTCTTCAGGCGTCTTTGAAACGCAACCCACTTTTTGAGGCAGTTATTACAGAACTACTTGAAGAAACAAGTTATTTCTATTGCGTAAAGAAAGACGATTGATCTAAAATAGATCACGCTTCATCAGCTGATGCACATATAACTTAACGAAATCCAAAATAAATGTGTGAAATTTTTATGCGTTACATGAGTAAACATCCCAGACAAACAAAAACGTTTTGTTTCCGCCACATGATTCTTTAATGGGGCAATTGCGCCTCTCCGCGGGCATTCTTTAAACTTCATAAAGCTTCAACAATCAACGATCTTCATCAAACCTAACAGAAGGTTTCTGCAATATATTTTCGGTACCATCATTACTTTTAGGCGCAGCTGTATTACTAAGGCAAATGTTTTACTGGTACAAGAGAGCGATAACCCGGCCAAACGCCGCTCAAGCCAGCAGGAGACCGAGAGCGTCGGCTCTTCTTTTCGCGGTTTCTGGCGCCATCCAGTGGAAACGCGTGAGGATAATAGGCCGCTACGTTTAATTAAATCTTATCGCGTTCAAATTTCATTTTTAAACAACGCGCCTGAGATGGCGGACGAATCTAAACTGCATCTTTTATTTTTATTCAATGCAACAATAAACAACTTTTTTCGACAAATACAGACAAATACTTAAACACTCACGCTGCGTGTTAATAAACGAAAATACGTCCTAATTAGACAAAACAAACTTAAAGTTACATTTACAATATACATTGCACTTACGCACACACAGATAGTTGGTAAAGTTTTGATGTTGGTTTTTGTAATTGTATAATAAAGTGGTTACATTGACCTATTCATGTAGGATTTGCTGTGAAATGTATAATATGGGTTAAAGGGAAAACGCTATGTTTAGTAATACAAAACAATATTTGGCTTTTAATACAAAATAATAACCATTTTATTTTTCTGTTTTCTATTGAAGTGAGTTATAGGGACTTGGAGAACGTTCTCAAAAAATCTTTAAATGCTTAAAGTGCCGACAACGTGGCTAATTAAAACTGGTAATACATCTGTTAAACAGTTTTGCTGACCTAACGCAACAAACTTCACAGACAGAACAAGAATCTGTCCCATTCGATGTCCAGGAAAGAAATGAAAAAAAAGTGTGTGAGAAGGTTCAGGGAACGAGAGAACTGTTGATAGCTTTATGGAGGAAGAAGGACTCCCTGTTATCGTTGAATGGCTTTGCATTCTTTTCCAGAATAGATATAGCACGAATTTTTAATTCGTTTTTCTTTGAGGGACAACAATGATGCGTTTGAATGCGGCGCACAATTTGGGTTTTGTGAAGGATTCCTTTCTCCTCTCGCGGGCCCAGCTGTCCATATGGAACAGGCCATGTACTACAAGCTTCACAATGGCACCAACTGACAGGCGGAAAAAAGATATACCTCCCTGGCTCAGGGAGAGAAGGATCTAGTTCCGAATTTAAAAAAAAGTACAAATTGTCTTTCTTTTAACCCCGGTCCACCAGGCATCCACTCCCCCTGTTAATATGCACGCCTCTGCCGTCCACCAAACGACTATCCGCTTTGTTCCGCCCGTGTATAATGTACTGAATTTTTTTTCGCAATTGCTGCTTAAAAGAGTTTCGTTCCATTATCGGGCGACACCGCTCAAGCGCAGCAATGTTCTTGACCATCATTTATGACGAAGACAACAGGCATTTAGCAGAGAATAAATTATTAAACATACAAACAATAAAATATAAGATGCAAAAAACTGGTATGCATTGTTTTATGTGTATATACACGTTTTGATATAATTCTTGAAACATAAGTGAAACGTTGCAGCAAATTGGATACGATGTTTTTTTTTAAGCCAAGCGCAGCTTGGACACGACTGTTTAATTGATTAAACCAACTGTTTAGCTCAGAAAAGACTCAAGTGATCTCAACTCTCTATCTCCGTTCAGGTTCGTTTAATTAAAGATGTGTGTATCGCGAGTCAGAAAAAACTACTACGCCTATGACTTTAAGATAAATATCAAAATGCCGTTATTGGTTAATTTACTTCCAATCTTGCTTGCTTTTTCCAAATAAATCAAATTGTTGTTGCAAATAAACGCGCAAAATACGTACAACCCGCGGCATTGTCTCGTTGAACCATAACAAACACTTAAAATGTAATAAAAATTGCATCGCTTCTTTGCCACGTGGGTTTTCTCTGTTAAACGTGCCGTTTCTGTGTCAAAATGGTGCAATGAAAAGGAAAGAGCGTCTAAGTGAAAGCTGCTTAGTTGAAGAAGCCCTCTTAAATTAAGTGAGTGGATTTTATTCCATTTTTAACAAGTGACTTTAGCCTCGCCATTATTGTTCGTTCCCCCAAAAATGAAAAGTAAACCAGAAACTAATTTGATTTCGAGTAAAGTGAAATAAGATTTTAAATGCAGCCGAAATATAAGATTGGAACAAACGCGATAAGAAAAGTAACTTACATTAATTAAATGGTTCTGGAGTTGTGGAGATAAAACAAGAAAAGGGTCGCAATACTTTGCGCGAAATCACTGAGACCAAACGCAGAAGAATTTGGAATTTCTGAAACACACCATTTTATTAAAAGCCTTAATAAAAGAATTGGATTTCTCCCACACCGGGCGTGTTGATGCTGCAGTGAACAAGAGATATGTGTTTTTCATCGACAATTTATGTTCCTTAATTTTCCTAAACATATAATATATTTAGGTAATAGCGTACCGGCCAAACATAATATCGTAAACAGTTATCACAAAATATTTACATTGGAAAAAAAAACAATGAAATAAGCTAAAGTTGCCATTGCTTTTAACGGCTATAAATATATTCGGGTTCGTTATAAAAGAAAGAAATAAAATTTTCTATGATCATAAAGTGGTTTTGCGCGTGCTTTTGACACGAAAGACAAAAGGAAAACATTTCTACAACACACAAACGTACTGTACAAAATTTCACAAGAGCTTTAACATTTTTAAATTAGGGGGAGAGGCTCGACCCGGTTTTCTTAACGAAAACGTGTAAACATGGCGCTCAGTTCAATCCCCAAAATGAAACGGGTAATGACGGGTCAAACTTTTTTTGTATTTAGAAGTCTTGTGTTTTGTTTGAAAAGCTCCCTGGCTCGGCCATTAAAACACAGCGGCGCGTTTTCAAATCTGCTTGCGTTCACCAAGTCCACTGTTGCGTTTGCACCAAGTGATGCGCCGCGGGGAACTGTGGCGTGGCGGCCGCGCTGTAGTGCGCGTTATATTGCATGTGCTGGAGAGACTGAGCGCTGTATGCAGCAAACGGAATTCCAGCCTGAAAAGTAGCAGCCAAGTCCTGAGCTTTTAGCGTGTGGCACGGCTTGCCATCTCTGACTAACACTGGAACTGCCACCCGCCTGGGAGAAGGGAGGTGGGACACTTCCATTCCTTTCTCCGCCCGGGCTCTTTTCATTTTGTAACGATGATTCTGGAACCATATTTTCACTTGCGTCGGAGTGAGTCGGATCAAGCTGGCGAGGTGCTCCCTCTCGGGCGCGGAGAGATATCTCTGTTGTCTAAATCGGCGCTCCAGTTCGTAAGTTTGCGCTTTGGAAAAAAGCACCCTCCTTTTGCGCTTCTTACCAGAGTCGCTGCCGTTGCTGGAAGTTTCTTTGTCGTTGTCCGGCGATTCGTCTGCTGAAGGTTCCGGAGATTTAGCCGACGAGTCTTGGGAGTTTGAGGACAAGCCGTGTACTAAAAAATAAAAACGCAGGACACGGCTTAATTACCTCGTTTTAAATATTTCTTCTTTATTAGAGGTCTCATTTTTATTTCATTATAATATATAAATGCACTATTTCTTAGCACACAATTTTAAACTCAAACATATCTAATTAACAAGAAACAATATTGTTGTATATTTATATTCAAATAAAATCGTACTAAAATAAATTTTTGTAAGAAAAAGAAATTTAAATAAAAACACATGTAATTTAATCCGATTTCTGGTGTCAGTTACTTTAGCAAATGCAATTTGAAAAACAAACAATTATTTCAATAAAAACCAACTAATTGAGGTATTGATTTTATGATGACCGATTTCGACAGATCAACACATCATTTAATAAAGAGCGACGCATAATTTGATTTTGACATTTGAATTGTGTTTTTATATACGTGTGTGTGTGTGTGTGTGTGTGTGTGTGTGTGTGTGTGTGTGTGTGTGTGTGTGTGTGTGTGAGTGTGTGTGCGTGCGTGTGTGTGTCACACACGGCATGCGTATAAAGAAATAACTGTACTGCGAAAGATTATGGCGAAAGTTATATTTAACGATGCTTTTAATTCAACACATTTTAAACATTTAACACGGACAAGGTCGCAATTTTTCTTGTATAAGAAGTCAATTGAAAATAGTCATTTTGGTTTTTATAGTCAAGATGAAACAAATATCTGCTAAAAACCGTTCACTTACTCGAATACTGAATGCTGTCCGTCGTCGCGAGCCATCTAGTGTAAGGGTTGTCGCTGTTGTCATAAAACGGGTTCTTTAAAGGCAGATTCTGGACATTCTCTAAAGGACTCTGCACTAACACTCCAGGCGGTTTGGTCGCCTCTGAACTCTCCGTATCTTCCTCGGTGCCGGTGATAGATCCTTCTTCATCGTTTGTGTCAGGGAGGTCCAAAATGTCCTTTACCGAAAAGCCCGTCTTTGTGTTGGTCAACGACATGTTCTGGGGCATTGGAGGCTGAAAAGTTCCCGCACCAGTTTTGGCAAATCCTCTGTTCGAAAACACAAAACACAAACGCGCGTTGGTGGGTTGCGGGATCAGTGCCGTTTAAGCCCGAACTGAAGACGACGCATCAGGCTGGATCTGAGAGAAAAAGTCGCCGAGAAATCTATTCTGTAAGTCCAGGAAGAATGCCAAAGTGGCTGAAGTGCTGTATCTAGCTCATGGATAACGCGCTGCCGCTGGGTGTCAGGGGGAAATAAGCCATTACCAGACTGATCAGTCCATATAAGGTTGGTCTCAACGCATGAACCTGCAGTGAAAAAGCATTAAAAACGAAAAAGGTTGGCCACGTGTGGGCGGGTCTTGGGAGTCAAGTGGATGAAGACTGTGTTTGCCGATGTGAAATTGTGGGTTTTGGGGAGATCCTAGCCTATACCATTGGTGCTTCAGAACATGATGAGTGGTATAACGTGTCAATTAATTACAAAGATGGGGAGGGCCTTTTTTACACCCTATTTACATACAAAGAACCTCCAAGTAGCTTTACACATCAGTCCCTTTATTGAACGGCAATGGTCAGAATCCAAGCACGAAATTTCGACTAAGAAAACAGTATTTTTAGAGATGCAGAAAAAAATGTAAAAATCTTTTTGCAAAAAAGATGCGAAAAATATTCACAACAAGGCGCGATGTCGCCTCTTCTAATAAAAAAGGCTAATGTATGTCAATATTTTGGTTCGGGATTAGAGACAAGGGTCATTCACAGGGCGCCATTAAGTCATCAAACACGACGAAACGGGACAAGAACATTTTAATGGTTTCATGTTTGCTGAAGTTCTAACGTTGCAGAAGCAGAGTGTTGTAATACGTCAAAGTAATTACGTTAACTCAAAGAAAAACGTACTTATTTATTTACACACAATTAAGGCGAGCATATAAAACGACTTTTTCTAAATCGTAAATAGCTTGCTTTTGTCTGTAAATATTTAAGCAAGGATTGCTTCTTTCTTGTTTTTGTTTCTAAGAATGTTCGACGGATTTTAAAATTCCATTGTTGAAAAAAATTATAGGTTGTTTTTCTTCAAGCTTCATTTTATTTTATCGTTTTGTTAGGATTGTGCATGTTTGCTGCTATCTAGTATGTGACGAGGGTGACAATGTTGCACGTTTCTAGCTGGTCCACTGCTCATCCTGGGTGGTCGAACCCGGGCAAACACAAATACAAACCGATTGCTAAGCTGCAGACAATAGGGGAAATGTAGACAAATGTCCGGCTCCTGTTGGAAGCCTTTGTCCAGACGTAGTTTTTGCATTTATTTAAGGGCCAAAATAATAGATGATTGACGCCCCTGTACAATACGTTCTAACTGTTTGGAATAAATCTGAGGTTGTTCCTAGTTGTCATGGCANACACACACGCGCGCAAAGTGAGGAGTGTGAACAATAACATCTGATTTGTTGCCATAACCTACTATAATCAGTTACCTGATAGGTAAATACTTAACCAGAGTTTTACTCTCACGCCACGACAGATAAATTATAGAGCAGACAATGAAAGCATTGAACTGCATGTGAACAGTCGAATAGTATTTTTGCATATTCACATTTCACATATTTGTGATGCATTTTACAAAACAATCCGCATTTCACAATTCCAACTATCACATATTATAAGCAGAAGTTGAAGTTATAAGCAAATGTTGTGCCGTTTAATTGATGGAAATTGAAAGTAAATTCCAAGTAAGACTTCCGTCTTAATCTTCGCATTATCACTCTATCAGAGCGGTGATCATGCGTTTCTGTGAAAGTGAATGTTCAGAGGTTGAGGATCTCACTTCACCTCAAGTGTCATTTCCTTCTGTTTACCTGTTTACATTCGCAGGTAAGTCAAACAGAGCGCTTGTTCTAGTACTTAGGAGCAGCACTGCAACATACAGCTCACTTTGTTAAACCAAAATAATCTCAATAAGCGGTTTATAGGGTGTTCTTCAAATATTTAGTGTCGTCGGACACTTGTGATTCGTGAGCCATGTAGTGTGTTTTTAAAACAACCCGAAGGTTCGCCGTAAAACTATACACAAAAACATTATTCTTTTAATTGTACAAAATACCTTCAATTACTTGCAGAATATAACAACAACAACAACAACAACAACAACAACAACAACAACAACAACAATAATGATGGTCGTCATAATAAATAATCTTGTTAAATATTTGTATTAGTAGAATTGATACTCTTTTTAGAACCATTTTATTGTTACTTGTTGTTTATTGAATTTTTCACTTGAAGTAAAAAAAATCCCTTTTTCAACCAAAAGCAAAACAGCATCATTCGCCGAGGTGAGCACTTTATTTTTTTATTTAATTAATCAATTACTTTAACTATTTACGTATTTAAATGTTTATACTATTTTAATGTGTCTTCGTCTTTTTTTATTTTTACTACTGCACTATTGGAGAGAATAGAGCTTAGATGTTTGATTTGAAAGAAAAAAAATTGTCCTGTCAGAAGGCCAGCAGGTTTTGTTTAATAGCGTTGATTTTATTTTAATCGACAAATTTCAGCATGTTCCGAAGCCTCGGGCGAGCGGTTAAGCTTTGATAAATGAAACGCAGTTTCCCTCTAGGTGTTGCCGATAAGACTATAAATTGACCAGACCGCGTTTTTACGATTCACGCGCGGTTAAAAGGCATAACAGGGAAATGTGTGTGTGGGAAATATACGCGGAGGTTTTGCGCGTCTATAAGCCGCTGCCCCGCGGCACAGATCGGGCTGCGCTGTCGGGCAAACGCTGCTCTTTATTCGTTCCACAGTCTCTAATGATTAAACATGTCACAAGCAGATTAACGTGGTGGCCGTGGCCCGGGGACACGCTTTTATTTGTTTAACTACTCGGTTATTTGTAACGGTGATTTTCACCTCGCAGATTGTTAAATTCTATGGTACCTTATCAAAGACCCCAAAACAAATTGGTTTAGGGATTATCATTTTAATCACGTCTTTCTTCAATAACTTCAAATCCATTGGGAGTGATTCTTTTATTTATGTAAACGGTGACCAATTTAATGATGGATTAATTGAAAAAGACTGCCCATTTTTGCTGCTGCACGTTTCCAGTCGAGTTTCCTCTTATTTACTCTTGCACCCAGTAAAAAGATTTCTACCCTGACACCGAAGATGCGCACGAATGAACATCTATGGTGCTCGGGCGAACTCTACTGGCAGAGACGCGCATAGCGGGGAAAAAGAAAAACGCGTGTATCACCTTTTACTCTGTGGCCTGGCCTAATCGCACCGAATAGTTCCTTGCTGCACTATTGTAAACCTATAGGCACCGACGCGCACACAGATGCATTTTCCTAATGATAATATTTCAAGCCTAATGTAATAAATCGTATAAATGTAATAAATCTCAAGGATGGTGTTGACCCATATGTAAAACTGGTTAAATGAATGCAGTTTCGTCGCTAATACATTCCCGATGCACGTGTCATATTAAATGACATTTGATGAGAATTACGGTGTGTCGCTTAAGTAAGATGCTGAATTATCGCCGTGCTGTCAATACGTCAAAAATANCACACACACACACACACACACACACACACACACACACACACACACACACACACACACACACACACACACACACACACACACACACACACACACACACACACACACACACTTTCTCTCCCAACCTGCAGCACCGGCGGAGAGGTCGAGTGAGGGTAACAGTCGCTCACCTGGCGCTGACGGAAGAAGGTAAGTGGCCTGGCTGGAGTGAAGACAGCGACCGTTAATGAAATATCTGTAAATGAAACTAGAGAGCGCGCGCTTCAGTGAGCCCCGATGTGCTTTATATACCCTGGGTGTGAGCACTTCTCTCATATTGTCCAAGTAGGTTTGCATAGCTTGTCAAGTGACTCCGGCTTAGCATTGCTACTAACCTAGCACGATGTTTGTTTTCCCCGGCAATGACGTGAGGAAAAATATTGACCATATGTTCGTCGCAATAAATTGGACACGAGAGCAAACAGGGTCGCCTCGTAAGGACGCTTTTAGCCGGTCCGCCGTCACCGACTCACGCCACATTATTGACTAAAGTGCTATTAGCGCCTTCTGTGCCGTTTCGATACACACGCGCGCGCGCGCGCCCGCGTTGCATTTTCCGAAGTTGTTTATTGTGTCAAACACACACACACACACGCACACACACACAC
>SOMO01000145.1:310839-335993 GCA_028128575.1 Paedocypris carbunculus
GTGTGTGTGTGTGTGTGTGTGTGTGTGTGTGTGTAAGAGAGACAATAAAGGGGACTAAAGCAGAGAGAAAATGGTTTTCATTAGATGACGGTTCCTCCTGACCCGGCTATGCTTATTCTACAGCTCTTTGGAGAACAGAAAGTTCCTGAATGCCGAGCTGTGGAAGTGCTTCAGCGCTCTTCACATTTATCTTGCAAATGACAGGTAAATTCTGAAAGACCATTTGATTGAGACGCGCAAGCAAGTCACGCTGTCGAATTTCAGCACTGCTGTCACTTTTTTAACAGACGGCCATGTTTCTGCAGTTTAAAAAAAAAAACACTTTTTTGGAGCTCTCCTTGATTTCAGGATGGATTTAAATATGATTGCGAAAATGATTAAATCTGAAAATAAAGTCAGTTGTGGTCCAGTGGTCGAGAGTTGGATCTGCTACCCAGTTCTACAACTGACATAGACCACCAACACCACGTCTTAAAGCTGCCCTCTGTTCCGGATTAGTGTGTGTCACTTCACCGTGTGTGTGTGTGTGTGTGTGTGTGTGTGTGTGGACTTCACTGGATGGTTAAAAAAAGAGCACAGTCTCTATACTGCTCCTAGTGGTTATACTGTCACACTCGACTGACTTTCTAATCTTCATATTTATCCAAATCCATCAACTCGTCGTCATTTTAAACCTACTGTATGTTAGCATTGTGTTAGCACTTCACTGGATGGTTAAAAAAAGAGCACAGTCTTGATATTGCCCCTTGTGGTTATACTGACACGATTCGCTTTCTAATCTTCATATTTATCCAAATCCATCAACTCGTTGACATTTTAAATCTATGGATCATTATGAATTGAGAATGTCAGGCGTCATCTACGGATCTACTCTGAGCTATTAGAAATCAATGGATCTAGTGTGTAAGACATAACTGATGGACTGACTCCGAGGCTTTCGTAATGGAAGTTTCTCTTTCCGGTGTCCATCAGTGACGAACACAAAGAGCCCATCATTCCCAACTCTTACCCAGCATCACAGGCGAAGACGACCAGCGCACAAATATCACTGGCTCATTAAAAATGAAAAGTACGGCCTCAGTGGCCGAGCCGCAGCACAGATGTGACATCTCGCAGACTTTTGCGACGTGCCGTTGACGTAAGCGTAAGTGACATTGGAGAACGCATAAGTGCTGTTGCAGGGCTTGACGTTTACCTTCTCTACGTAGAAGCTGAGCTGATGGGACGAGATGTCTATCGCCGGAGACACGAATCGACACGTGATGTCCGCAGTCATGATGCAGTCTTTCCCGTACTGACGGCCGACCACGGCGTAACACAGCAGCTTCTCTGTGACCTCCTGAAACACCACATCAAGTTCAAGTTCTGAGCATTTGTAAGGCGCTTTTCACAGTTTTAACTGCCTCAAAGCGCACGTGTGAATATGTAAGAGAATTGTTGCTTTTTATTCATTTGATCGTCTGGTTGTTGGTGTTAAGTAAATGGCTGTGATTATCACTATGACAAGAGAAAGACCAGTGAGCAAGCACATATGTGACAGTGGCCACCTAAAAAACCTCTCTAACGAGGAAAAAACCCTGGGCAGAACCCGGCTCACTGGTGCCAGTCTCCTCTGGCATTCTAACAGTACAAAATCAGTGTGTTGGTTGTACTGTGCCATTTTAATGATGGTTCCAGATGTTTCCCTACTGAGTGGGGAAAGAGAGCGTCATCAGGTCTACAGAGGTCCAGGAGGCATCACACACACGGTTTCATCCCTGCGGACAGACGAACCAGACCCCTGACTGATGGTCTCGGACGACCCGGCCAGGGCTGCTTATCTTCACTTCTCACCACCTCTCGACTCTAATTCACCATTAAATCGATAAAGACGCGAGGAGGCACGCATCAGTGTAATGCTAGACGGAGGAAGTCGATGAGCGGCTCCCGTTAAAGAGGATTAGGCACGGCTTTCAGGACACCTCGGTACTCTGGTGTTCGGGAACAGGAGCTGTAGAGTACAAGCACCTTGGGGATGGACGAGGAGCCTTCCAGCAGCATGTCGGCCGATTCTCCAGGAGAGAGCGATAAACGCCGGGGTGACAGGCTGAAAACCGGGGCTTCCTGCGAGCAGGTCTGAGAAGCTTTGCCTTTCTGCGGCATGGGCCTGTTGGACAACTGATCCTTGCTGAGGAACTCGTCGTTGGTCCACAACAGCTGATGGATGCGACGACCCATGTTGGTGATTCTGAAGGGATACCGACACGGCCCAGAGCTGGAAGACATGACGGGTTCGTGAAGCATCATGCTGAGGACTGGACTGGTCGGAGCAGACGTTACCTGAAGTGGGTTCCCAAATCCAGGCTGGGGGCAAAAGGCCGGTCGGTGACTATGGTGGTGCCCTTGCCTTTCGCACACACCGGGATGTTGTACGTCTGGCTGGCCTGGATTTTCACGCACAGTTCGTCCTGGAAAGGCAGTGTGTCGCTGAGATAAGCGATCAGCCTCAGGTCCAGACTCTCCTCGGGAAGAATCTCTCCTTCACCGGGCTCCACTTTCCATGGAGACTTGGACTTCACCTAGAAAACAGACACGTCACTCATTCAATATGATTTAAAATGCTCGAAGGCCCTTAAATAATGATCTGAGAGTTGTTTGATTGGAATTAAATACATGTAACCGGTTTGATGTCCAAGCCAAATGTTCCACTTGTCATGCTCCGTCTAGACACATCACTGGCTGACATTATAAAGACGTATTAATGAACGAGGAGAAAGAAACCAAACCAAACAACCAACTCGTCCAGTACATGAAAAGAATGTGAAATGAGCAGCTATTCAAACACACTAAACGTATGTTCTGAAAAGTAATCACTAGCTCACTGACGTCTTCCCTTCACGTGACTGAAGTGTTGTGTTTTACTTGAGAAGAGAGAAAAAGAAAACTACACACATGCATCATCCAGTTGATTTCTGCTTTCATAGAAATGGAAGTGAGAGATGCCCATTTCTATCTCAGCATCACTGGTGTCTACACACACACACACACACACACACACAGCTCCTCCTTTCTGTCCTACTTTCTCCTACTTTCATTATGTTCTTTCATGTAATAAGAAAGCAGGGCTGAGGACGGAGTGTGTTTTTCTCTGAGCACGTGTGCAGAAGACGCTCGGCTCTGCCGCTGCTTTGCATAAGTGTTGGCTGAGGATCCCAATCAATTTTTATAATGCGGCCAAATGATTGATGTCTTCCACATTAACTTTTAATTGGGCTTTTCGGAGTAAAGAGAACGCGTGCCGGCGCTCCGGGATTCTGATGAACTTTTTTTTTTTTTCAATTTCATTTATCGTAAGACTTTCCCTGACGCTTTTGAAGCATTTATCATTATTTCCATAACTCCCTCTCCTCACGGAATTCAAAGAAAGTCGCCCAGTAAGCATCTGGCGGAGAGACGCGTGAAGACAGACGGCTGCGCTCGCTTCCCGTTTACTAAAATCTCACTGTACATTGACTCGGTACATCAATGCGGCTGAATATGCAAATGCGATGATTTTGAAAGGTCGAATAGCAGTTTAAGGCAGAGGAAGCAGCCAAGCGGAGATGGAGTAACACTCCGTACGTCTTCATTTGGAAGGGAAGAGTGTGAGATGGTGGCGAGGAAGGGAAGAGAGACAGACGGTCGATGGGGGTCGAGGCGATTTCCCCTTGAGAGCGGCATCAAGTGAAGAACACGCCGGCTGAAGTTTCAATAATCAGATCAGACCTGCATTAGAAGGTTTAACGCCATCGATCGCTCGGAACTTCATCGTGCCGCAGACTCATCCCAATCCCACGCGCTTCTTCCAGAAGAAAACGCCGGTTTGTCATGGAAAGCTTCAGAGGCGCGTCACTGTTTCACACTGGCACTTCGCCACGCTATCGAGCGCCTTTAATGGAATTCAGGATCGACTCGGCTTGCAAAATATTTAGTTGAAACTCCGGGCTTATGAAAGTCCTCAACCTTAGAGAGGAAGGGCGGAGCTGTTTACTAATGAGCGGCGGACCAGAATTTAGGCCCGAGTATATGAGCACGCGTCTGATGTTCACAGAGGGGTTTACTGACACACAAATCTAACGTCAAAGGAGAAAGTGGAGAAAAGCACAATCTCAGACACAAACAGAACCGTTTTGAGAGGTAAATGCTAAGCGCTAATAACACGCTCAAAGGAGAAAGTGGAAAATAAAACAGGCAAATCACAATTTGTAGACAAACAACCATTTTGAGCGGTGAATGCTAAGCACTAATAACACGCTCAAAGGAGAAAGTGGAAAATAAAACAGGCAAATCACAATTAGTAGACAAACAGAACCATTTTGAGCGGTGAATGCTAAGCGCTAATAACAAAGCTCCTCTGGGGGACACGAGTACCTTCGGCTGGACCACGACCTACCATCTGAGCGAAGAAGCGGGCCGGGACCGGGGAGTTGTTTGACAGCTGCAGAGTTTTGGTGACGTCCGTCAGCACGGGAATAACGCCAAAGTTCAGCTTGGTAGAAGCCACCGACACAGAAGGTCCGTAGCCGATGCAGGACATGAGAAACTCCTGCAGGAAAACGTCACGTTGGAGAGTTAGCGCTAACTTCATCGATGTCCTGTAACTTAATTATTAAATTAAAACCTAAGACAAGATTAAAACCTAAATCTGCATCAAAAGGCCGGTAAGATTGGGTGTAAAGGATGAAGCGCGGGTGATGAAGGTTTACTGGAGCGCGTCTGTAATTGCTAAGGAGATTAGCACAGTCCCGAGTGAGGAAGCGACCTTGTGGCCTTTCTTCAATCTTGTAGTTTGGAAGTGAAATTATCAGCTGTTTACGCTTGGAAAGTCATTTTGAGATTATTTGAGTCA
Organism: Paedocypris carbunculus; assembly: GCA_028128575.1. Taxonomy (NCBI): domain Eukaryota; kingdom Metazoa; phylum Chordata; class Actinopteri; order Cypriniformes; genus Paedocypris; species Paedocypris carbunculus. The sequence goes on from SOMO01000145.1 coordinate 315,707, forward strand.
ATTTGATTAATTAAAAACTTTTATCAAGAGGGTGAAAGTCAACACATCCATCCATCCAGGCATCTTCATTCATTCATTTTCTTATCAGGAATCAGATTAGTTCCAAAAACACCAAAAGTAAATTTCTAAGAAATGAACAAAATTGCTTCACATTTGTTTTTGCTTTTTTTGTTTTTTTGCGTGCAACCTTCCCGTTTTCGTTTGAAATGTTTTTTTTTTTCTGTTCAGATTTTTTTGTTAGTTTCATTTTTATTCTGGCTCTAGTTTGAGTAAAACTCCTCCTCCACTTCCTGGTCAAGCAGCTGCCAATCACATTCTCACCAGCCAATCAGAGTAAGGGAAGCGTGTAGAAAAAAATGAAAAAAAAAAAAAAAAAAGTTCCAAACAAAAACGTGAAGATTGCATGCAAAAAAAAAAAAAAAAAAAACAAATAAAGAAATGCACGTTTGATTGGTATTTTTTGATAATTTTGCCACTAATCTGATTCCATATTTTCTTACCACTCGAAAAAAAAGTGGGGCCTTTTTTTAGCCATTAAAATAATAAAAAGTGCATGCCAGCATTCCAGAAACTGCATGAGATGATCTGGCGTTTGCTACATCAAGGTGGAGGGTTCGAACCCCAAAGAAACATTACACACCACAAGTTCCCGGTGTTGATGATTTGTCAGTGGATGGACATGACGCATATTCTCACCAGCGGAGGGTCTTGGCACCCGAATATAGCGATGTAAGCGCTTTGCTGCACAGCACCGAGGGCGCGGCTCAGAAGAACCAGAGGAATCAGGGCGGAGCTGCGCGGGTGGATGACGCCTCGTGGACGAGGGCTGGAATACTCAAGCAAAGGGTCGTCCTCACACCGCTGCACACACAACTCTCAATTATTCATCTCAGGATCAGGATTTTAGAATGAAAACCATGAAAAATCAGTGAAGGAAGAACCTGAGGTTGAAGTCCATAGCAGGCCGGGAAGTTACTGTCGTTTACCAGCTCCACCGTGTGCTCGTAGGGATAATGCACGAAGAAGTGCGGGAAGTGAACCTCGGGGCTTCTGAGGATGATGTCAGGAACGATGCAGCTGGAAGGAGACGAGCCGCTGAGCTCAGTGTCATGAGGAAACGCTGAAACACAGCGGATGTTTACCTCGCTTTGATAGGAAGAGCCAGAAGATCCTCACCAACGCCCTGGACATCCAGCACCAGAGCCAGGTTGTAGTCTTGGAGCGTGTTGGAGCAAAACGTCAGCTGAAAAATAACCAACGCTCATCAAACACACTCAAATCTCAGAACACCTACTTTTCATTTGTAAAAATTGTAATGAAATTTGGATAAAAGCATCCGCTAAATGACTGTAAAGTAAAGAATGTCCCTACACTACCGTTCAAAAGTTTGGGGTCACTTTGAAATGTCCTTATTTTTTGAAGAAAAGCACTATTTTTGTTAATTAAAATAACTTTAAACTCATCAGAAATACACTCTATACATCACTAATGTGGTAAATAACTATTCTAGCTGTAAATGTCTGCTTTTTGGGGCAATATCTACATAAGTGTAACTAGGCTCATTTCCAGCAACTATCACTTCAGTGTTTTAATGGTACAATGTGTTTGCTAATTGTGTCAGAAGGATAATAGATGATTGTAAAACCCTTGTTTGATCATGTCATCATTTGTGGCATCAAGCAAACGCTCAAATATAGAGAATACAGGCCAGAAATAGAGAACTTTCACGTGAAACTCCACAATCTATTCTTGTTCTTAGAAAATAAAGTGTGACGTTTCAAGGAAAACACAAGATTGTCTAGGTGACCCCAAACGTTTGAACGGTAGTGTAAGTGAAGCTGCTTTTGCCCAGCATCATGCTCGCCAGGCCACCACACTCTATCACTCAATTCCCTCCAAGAAGAGCTTTAAAAGCAATACACGGCACATATGTCAGCCTGTCCCATTGTGGTCTCGGCCTCGGTTCCTGTGGTCTCCAGGTGCTTCTCACTTATTTGACTAACACGTCTGTCCAGTAACCACTGACGTGTCGCCCCACAAGCCTCTAATTGGCGCTATTGTGCCGAGGTCTCGTCTATTGTGTGGTCAGACGCACAAAGACGGCCGGACAGGTGACCGAAAGGCCCTCCAGAGGCCGACAGCTCCCATTGATCCCAGTGAAAGAAGCGGGATCATCACGGTGTCCCCATAAATCACCTTCCTCAAGATAGCCCACCTCCCATTTCCCTAATAACATAACGTACTGACTGCTTCGTGTCTGGGATGTCTGAGATTGAATGGGAATTAAAGGTTTATGATGAGAGGATGTCTAAGTCTCAAAAGCCAGCGATTTCCATTTTTCGACTTGGACTTTTGTGGCAGTGACGGAGCTCATAAAGGCCTGGACGCGCCGCCGGTGGTTTGCATAGGGAAATGTATTCAAATCTCTCTGCGGGTGTCAGCGAAATAACACGCTGACAGATCTTGGCAGACGTACCTGAATGTCAATGTCGGCCATCGGACGCACGGTGACGGAGCACGGCGACACGGAGAACTCTCGGGGTCTCGCTTCACGTGTGTCCGACAGGTGCCATTCACTCAACTGGGTGACCTGTTCCTCGCTGGTGATGCTCTTCTGTCCCGTACCGTCTCCCGGGATGCGGAGGGCAAAGGTCACGGGCACCACCGAGGTGTTGCTAAGGCAGCCTGAAAACCTTCCCGCTTGGTTTTACCGTAAGACACTTCGCCAAAGTTGATTTCGGGGACGCTGAAGTGGAACGTGGGTCCGGTTAAACACCCCCTGTGTGAGACAAACAGAAACTCTCAAAGAAGGGCAGAACCGAGGAAAGGATGAGAAGTATTGTTTTTGCGGCGGTCTGGGAATGTCCGAGCTCAGCACTTTCTGGAGCGATCCGTCTTCATCAGGGGAAAGTGGCCCGTGGGCTAATGGCTTTGGGCTGTACTCATTTAATTAAGCTTCAGCTTTAACACATTCATCAGCGACAGGCTAACGATTAAACCACCAGCGCTGTAGTGACGGGTTTGATTCCGGACAGGACACAGGTTCGCTCCCTGAAACACTGGTTTATCGGCTACAGAGATGTTGTAGTGACCTCTGCCCTCAAACCAAAGCTCTTCAGACTTGAAACGATTATTGCGCCGCAACACGTAATGACGCGCCTATTTGAATATTTACGCATTTAAGCTGAACCTACAGCATAATCCTCTTGCGAGCAATTTCATTCCAGGCTTCAGATTGGAGGGTTAGGGTTGGGGTTGGGGTTAGGAAACGAGACAGGAAAACAACTTTCGGGGGGAGGGAAAGCAAACATCGGATTGGTCGATGGGAAAGATCGGGCTGGTGTTTACAGGCGTTTACCTGAAGGTGAACACGACGGGACGCGGGTTTCCCTCCACGCGGAAGTGCAGTTCCTCCGTGAAGGCTCCCAGGGTCTCAGAGAGGAAGTGGACCACCAGGTTCTGGGAGTCTCCGGGGGAAATCTCGCCATCAGAGGGCTCGAAGCAGAAGCACTGACCCAGCGCCGTACTGGGCTCTATCAGTCGGAACGTTCCAGTTATCAGACCCTTGTTGCGGAGAACCAGCTGGATGGGGGAGAAGATGGAGAGATGTTACAAAGTATGAACGTGAAAAGCAAGCGAGTTCTCCGTTAAACTCATCGCTCCACATGTGCAGGCCTTTTCTTTTGTCGCTCTCACTCCGGTGGGACCAACACGATGCTTAACAATGCACTTGGAAAGACCCTCAGAAGAAGCCCACGGGGACTCATCAGAATCAAATCGGCTCGTACTTTCTGGATAATTATATTTCGGGGATCACGCAAAAGCTCAAATAACAAAGGGAACTGGCACACGCTGGCTTGCATAATTCAACATTGTTTGCATGAATTGAACCAAGTGGTCTGTTTCGAGACTGGTTAATAAAATGGGTTTTTACGAATCCAATTAAAACCGCTGTCGAGTCTGTGCTACACTGGGCAGATTGTCAGCTACGTCCTGATTAAATCTGACGCAAGTTCCAGCTCAGCGTGGCTTCACAGGAAATCAATTCTTTAAAGAATTCTTTCATTTTGTCAATATGTCCTCTCCCACCCTACATCAACTACATCCTCCCGTGTGATGAACCACAGGAAGATGCTGAAGCTGAGGCTGCTCAAGGGGAACCAGGGGACGAGCACAGAAAACATTTGTGTTTGCAATCTGTCCTCATAATGCACGTCACAACCAGGAACCTTAGGGTTAACCACAGTGTAACCCTATAGAAATCTGTCTGTCTGTCTTTTATCTGTCTGTCTGTCTGTCTTTGTCCTCAAAATACAAGTCACAGTTAGGATTGTGTGCTATGTGTTTTAAGGTACTTCCTATAGAAATCTGTCTGTCTGTTATCTGTCTGTTATTTGTCTGTCTGTCTTTGTCCTCAAGATACAAGTCACAGCTAGGATTGCGTGCTATGTCTTCTTAAGGCACTTCCAATAGACTTCTGTCTGTCTGTCTGTTACCTGTTTGTATGTCTGTTACCTGTCTGTCTGTCTGTCTGTCTGTCTGTCTGTTATCTGTCTGTCTTTGTCCTCAAAATACAAGTCACAGCAGGAATGTGTGCTATGTCTTCTAAAGGCACTTCCTATAGAAATCTGTCTGTCTGTTAACTATATGTCTGTCTGTATGTCTATCTGTCTGCCTGTTGTCTGTCTGTCTTTAATCTGTACGTCTGTCTGCCTTTGTCTTCAAAATACACAGCCCGGAATGTGCTATGTTTTCTAAATGCACTCCCTATAGAAATATATCTGTCTGTCCCACTTGTCTGTCTATTCACCCATTCATCAGTCTGTGTTGTCTTTGTCCTCAAAATACACATCACAGACAAACAATTTATGTTGTGGCCTACACAGGGCAATTTACACACAATGTTCTTTACACCGTGTGCTCATGATGCGTTAAACGGGCCATTTGTTTGCGACTCTCATAAGGTATTTTACATAAAGAGTAATTTACAATTACCCAGAAACTCCAGGCTTGATTACCCCATGATTACCCCATAATGCACTGCACTGACGGGTCGTTTGTATCGTCTATAAATTCACAGTGTGTCCTCCGAACGCGGTGTGAAATGCATCATGAGCGCTTTATCGTTTGAGCTCGTCTATGACTAGATTCACAAACCAAGTCTGAATGAGATTAAACGGACCGACATAGTGAACGTGAGGTTTTGCTTTGGCTTCAGTCGCACCTTGTAGCTTTGTTTGGCGCCGATGACGATGTTGCCCATGTCGAGGAAGTTAAAGCTGAACTGCAGCTTGGGCCCGAGACCTTCTCCCTGAATGCAGAGCGGCAGGCGAGACTCCAGGCCTGTGCGGGCACAAATCATTCAAATCAGGACGCAAACGAGACTCAAAAATAGTCGTCGTGAAACCCACTGTTCAAACTCACAGGAAATACAAACGCACTTTTTTTTTTCTAGGTCGCTGCTAATCCAAGAAACCTTAATATCGTCAGAGCGGCAGTCGCACAGGCAAATACATGCAAATCTGATGCCGCCCTGCAGACCAGCTTAAGCACCTGGCAAATTAACTAATGCATTGTTCTGCGCGGGCACGTCCCCGTGACAACTACAACGTGAATGGCTTTCATGCAGCATCTGCTGTGGCGTGTACGTGTAAGTACCGGTGATTTGGCAGTAGCGCATCTGCTGGTAGAATTTGTCTTCCTGCGGTCTGAAGATGATGTCCACCTCCGCCACGCTGTTGGGCCAGATTTCCCCCTTCTGCCAATCAGACACGTCACAGCCATTAAAGTCAAACGGTCTGCGGCCATCATCAGGAGAGTGAAGGAAGTGACCGGTCTGAATCGTACTTGACCATCCGAACGGTGACATGAACACACACGCCTCACTTTTGTGCTGTTGACGCATTAAACAGAAGAGGTAAAGCACTAGCTGTGGGTTAGTGACAACAGGAAGCGTGTGATGGACGCCGACAGCGCGGCAGATGTTGTTGGGTTTTACTACGATAAACTGAACAGATTGTTGGCGTCCGAGTGGAGGCGACGTCAGGCTGTTTCTGCCTAGCTCGGCTCTTCTCTGTCAACAGAGTGTCAACTTACGCTTGTAGGTGTGTCCAGACCAACGCAAGAAACATGCAAAACGTGTGTGTGTGTGTTACATGTCACAGTCAAGGTTTAACACTTACAAATTTCCTTTCCTTTCAATTACAAAGGGCGTCGTCGAGAAAATAATTTCTCTTCTGACGAAATTGTCTCAATATACGATAGGCCAAAGGATGTAGCGATAAGAATGTTGAGCCAGTTTTTTTCTTGCCACTAATATGCAGGGAGATTTTTTGAGTGAAACATGCAAGTGTCCAGACGTATGAAACAGCGTTTTTATTTAGACGGATTATCGGATTTACATGCAATATGGGGCCCATTTTAACGAAATTTCCATTTTACAAAACTGTGGTTGGCACGAATTAATTTTGTAAAGAGAGGTACCACTGTACTTCTTTTTTTTACACTAAGAGGGCTCTACTATAGGGCTCTGTGGTCACTTGCCCACAAGCTGAAGCCTGTTAGATGGTCAAGCTGAGATTTTAGGTTATGATTGAGTTGTGATTAGGACTGTGAGGGTGAAGGTCGCGGTAAAAGGGTAGAGTGAGTGTTAATTCAATGGTGAGACCTAGAGCGGCACGACTCTGGATTAAATGAGAATCACGGTTCTTGTGCATAGAATGAAGATCACAATTCTGAATTTTTGAAATTTTTGAAATTTAAATCAGGTTGTCAAACAGCAATAGAATCACACGTATTATTACTCTTTGCTTAAAATTAAAATAAATGTAAGGAAAAATAATGTAAAAGTAATGATGTATGATGATGTGTGAAAAAATCTTTTAAATCTAAAGTTTTTTAAATAGTCCTTTAATATCTGCAGAATATATCAAATTATTTAAGCGACGGCGAGGATCTGCTTTGCGATGGGTTGGCAAAGGAGTATTTTAACCAATAAGAGCAAGGAGTCAAAAAAGTCCCAAAACGATTTGTACATTGAAGAATTTGCATTTGAAATTGCACACAAGCGTGAAGATACGTGCGCCTGCTGCTGGAACAAGCTGCGCTTGCACAACATGAGCTGCGCACACACACAAATCCGGTTTCTCGCGCATAACTCTTTTTGCCACTAATTTGATCTCATAGAAACACTGTAGTGTGCTATCTCCAGATCAGACCAGTTTGACTGAATCGTATAAATGCTGGATATAAGAGGGTGAGGGGGGCGGAGTCAAGATTGCAATCTTTTAACGAAGAATGGTGCAGCTGTAGTGAGACCCCAATATGATCAGCATGTGTGTGTGTGAGTGTGTGTGTGTGTGTGTGTAAGAGCACAGGAACAATGGGGACATTAAACATCTCCATCCAACCTATTTTGGCTAATTGCTTAGCAGAGCGGAGTGATGTCTAAGTTTGGTTCCCTCCATATGCTTAGACATCTGGTTCATGTGAGGACATCCAACTTTTCAGATTTAATTGCTGGTTATGTAATACAGCACCAAAGCGCAGGTGACTAACTGTTAGGTGTGATCTCACCAGGGGTCTCAGGATGATGGGCTGGTCTTCTACAGACGGCCGATGCTGACTCTCTATCTCCGCCAGCGGCTCCTGGAGGCCGAGGGCCAACCTGGACATACAAGCTCCCAAAGAAAGGTCCGGGCCATCCAACAGGAAAGGCTCCAGGCCGTCTTCCTTTTCATCCTGCAGACTGCAATTAGACATTAGGAGAAACGAACTGTGATGCTTATCGTGTTCCACAAACCTGGTCGGCTCTTCATCCTCTTCCTCAGAGGCAAAGTTCCTCCACTGGTAATGCACGATAGAATCACTTTGATTCTTTATCACAACTTTCTGGCAGCTTATCAGGGAAATGTAGGTTTCTTCAATGACGACAACGCTGTTGTCAAATCCTACGTTAATGTTCACCGACTCTCCGAACAGGATGATTTCTACATCTTCTCCTACAACAGAAAGACATGATGGGTGTAAGGTCATAAAAATCAACCTCAAAACACCAATTTTTTTGAGTTTTTGTTTTGTGAAAAAAAATCATGCTTGAAAGTGAGAAAAAGTAGAGTTTATATCAAGGGACGTTTCTAATTTAGTTGGACTACATCCATGTTCTTAAATTGGACCTTATATTGACTTTCCACACTGAGTCTACGATGTCTGTAAGAACAAGTCCGACTTGCACAAGACTGCGGGTATATGACATTTTTCAGAACTTTCCAGCCCTGAACTTGAGTTCTGGAGAAGAATGATGGTGTGATGGTTTCTCCTGAAAGTCTCTGCTCCAGTTACTCCAGATATTTCCTAAAAGTCAAACAGCTGTTGTTCACATGTAAACCAGCTGTTGCTACTGTAGCGTGTGTAATGTGTGTGTGTGTGTGTGTGTGTGGAGGTGCGGTGTTCCTCAGATTCAACCGCTGGATGGATCCGATGCAGGATGGGAAACTATGAACTGTAAATATGTATATGTCTAGACGTGTGTGAGAGAAAATGAGAATGTGAAAAAAAAATAGAGTGAGAGAAGTTGGGAAAAAAAGAGAGTGGGGCAAAAACAAACAAGACGGGGAAGACAGAGAGAATAAAAGAACATATAATATACAGAATATATGAGGGGCGCAGAACAGAGAACACGAAATTGAAAAGAGAGGAGAGAAATAGGCTGTGAATTACAGAAACACTGTGTGTATACGCGAGGGGAGGGCAGAGAGAGAGAGAAAAAGTGTGCGTGCCCGAGCGAGCGAGGGAAAAACAGAAAGAAATGAAATCCTCGTAATTATCCGTGCCATACAGAAAACCAAACAGGATGGAGATGGAGCTGTGATGGTTTCATTCTCTTCTACACCGTTACCCTTTCATTCCTCCCTCTGATTAAATTCGCTCGGATGTTTCACTTCCAACAGAGAGCCGGAGATATTTAACTTCTAACTCTTAAAAAGGACGAGGGGAGGAGAGATGAATGGGAAATGAGAAAAGCTCTCAGAAAGTGTGATGTCTTCATCAGGTCAGTCTGAAAGACTCGCCGCACTAGAGAAATCACTCACGTCCCTCGCCCAGAGAGAGACAAAAGACGTGTAAAAGAGAGAGTGGGGGGGAGAGAGAAAAGCAAAAAAAGAATGAGAAAGAGATTAAAAACCAGAAGAGATACAGACACTGAGAGAGAGAGAGCGAGAGAGAGAGAGAGAGAGAGAGAGAGAGAGAGAGAGAGAGAGAGAGAAAGAGAGAGAGAACATATACACAGATGAACAGATAATTAGCTGTTCGTGAAGCATTAGAAGCGTCTCTCTGGTTGATGGAGAGGGTTTCCTGCAGAATCCCGAGCGTCTCGTGGAAAGGAACGTGATGTTTAGTGAGGAGCGGGAGCAGACAGACAGGATCCTCTGATGAGGCAGGAGAAGCCGTGCTGGGCTTTCTGGCTGCTAATGCATATTTCAGAGTGAATGGGCGCAGACCCTGCAGACTAGATAACGCAGCTGACGCGCAGCCAAACAGCTGCGAGAGCCTCGGAAATGTAGGACAGATGAAGTCATTCTGGATCTGCTGTGATTAAACACACACAGGAGTCGGGGAAGCCTTCGCTCCAGTCAAACCAGTCACACACACCTGATCTCTCACATCAACAGATGTGCCCAAACTAGGGCCTGGGGGGCAAAGCTGGCCCTCGATGACCCCTGACCTGGTCAGATGAGGGCAATATATGACAACCAAACGTAAAGACGCGAAGAAACATTACTACTCCATCTGTACAATTTCTTTGTGATTTTTGGGGAATTTTCGGAAGTTACAGGGAGCTGGAGCCAATCCCAGGAACTCTGAGATGGAAAGTAGGACACACCTCCTGGATTGGTCACCAGCCAATCACAGAGCAGGAAATTTGGACCGTGGGAAGAAACTGACCCGGAGGAAACTGACGCAAGGGCAAATCGAGTCTCTGGACTTTGGTTCTGAGAGGCAATAGCGCTACACACCACGCCAATTCTCCCATTCGGACCATGTGGTCTTCAGTGGTCAGTACGACCACAGGAGCCGTTTCTGCCGGACCAATGAAGACGAGCTCCAAAGCAGCTTCACGTAAAACATAAATGAGAAAGAGAAAGGCGCTAAATTAAAAATGATACGGCCCGATGGACTCAAAGCGGTACAGTATTTTTAGAGCGGAGCGTAGAGTAAAATGTTAATGCCGCTGCTCTGCCCACCGAGTCAGGAAAAAAAGAAGAAGAATAGAACTTCTCTAGAAAGACAGAAACAGCATGTCGGTGGAGATTCCCAATCAGGGTGGAATTGTCGTCATGCCAGCTGGATTTCCTCTTTCCAGTCCAGCCAATCCAGGTGACGGAAATCCAGTTGGCTTGACTCAACCTTCATGAGAGGTACACGTCTGTGTGGAGCTGGTGTGAAGGACGGATGGAGATGATGCCATCAGAACTACCTGAGTGATAATGCAGCAGCAAAACCTGCTTGTGGTCCCCGATGGTTTTAGGCAGGAACTCCACAGTAACCTGCAGGCTCTGCCCAACATCCAGCGTCCCGACAGACGGCTGCACGGAGAACGGCCTGCGGGGAATATTCCACAGATGCATTCCAGGCCGAGCATCTCCACACTCTCCACTTACCTGCACGTGCGAAGGTGGAATTTAGCCTCACAGTTCCCGATGTTCCGCACAAGCAGCGTTTTCTCAGACAGGCAGTTGACAGCCGAGACGGGGAAATTCACACTGTCGGGGAAGTCCAGGATGGCACGAGCCCCGATGGCACGGATGGGCACCTCGAACTTCTCACGTTCCGTCACACAGACGAGTCTGTGCACATAGTCCTGGAGAAGTGTGGAGTGGTGAAGCTTTACTAGCTTTACTGTATTAACTTTCCATTTATCTATTTATATTTCTATCTGTCTGTCTGTCCATATCTATCTGTCTATCCATCCATTCATCCATCCATACATCCATTGATTGTATTTATGTCTACCTCTCTATATCTATCTATCTATCTATCTATCTATCTATCTATCTATCTATCTATCTATCTATCTATCTATCTATCTATCTATCATTCTCTGTCTGTTTGTATCTATCTATCTATCTATCTATCGATCTATCTATATATCTATCGATCTATCTATCAATCTCTGTCTGTTTTTATCTGTCTGTCGACCCATCCGTCCAATCACTCACTCATTCATCCATCCATCCATTCATCCATCATTACATTATTCACTTTTCCTTGCATCCATTCATTCATTCTACTATTCTGCAAACACAGTCTTTACACATAAACACGTTGGACTTTATTTTACCTTATTTTCTTGTGGACTAAATACAATGGTGTAAACCGAGGCCATGCCTGGAGCCACCTTCTTCCCAGCATCTGGTGGACAAACTAGTTTAAAATACAGCGATTCCTCCTCCACCACCTTCAGCTTTCTGGGAGCCTGCAGTTATTGCACATGAAAGTGAATTCAGCGGAGTGTTCAAACCCTTCTCTGCAGGAAGCGGGCGGCTGGTGGAAGTCACCTTGTCGCTGTTCCGGAGCTCTAATGGCACCCTGTAGACCTTAAACGGAGAGTAATTCTGGAACACCACCTCGGACGGGAACGGCTGAAAGATGGACTGGTCCACGTCTAACGAGGAAACCTGGAGGACAGACACCAGTGAACACCGAGTATGTCTGTCTGTCTGCCTGTCTATCAATCAATAGAGTGTGAGGAGAGAGAGAGAGAGACAGATAGAGAAAGAGAGAGAGAGAGAGAGAGAGAGAGAGAGAGAGAGAGAGAGAGAGAGCNGACAGAGTCAGAGAGAAAGAGGGAGAGTAAGGGAGAGAGCGAGAGAGACAGAATGAGAGTGAGAGACAGAAAGAGTCAAAGAGAGAGAGAGTCAGGGAGAGAGAGAGAGCAAGAGAGAGAGAATGAGGGAGGAACTTCTCTTCCACCTTGTGATTTGAGTTCTCGCCCATGTCCATGAGCTCCAGGATTCGAGGTGGATGCATCTCTCCGGTGTTGGCCAGTCGCTCTTCAGTCGACTGGGACATGACGTGAGCATATACTGATGGGATTAACTACAACACATAAAAAACCACGACGTGTTAAAGTAATATTAGACAACGTTTTTGAGCAATTAAATCATGGGGGGAAAAGTCACAAACGAGCAATAACGTTTTTGAGGAAATAAATCAAGAAAACCAACAAACACAGTTATAAGTTCTGCTATAAATTCACCTTGACAGCGTTCGAGTCCCGTTTTACCAGTTTAGGGGCCAGTTTCGTTTTAAATACCGCCGCATATTTATCGGCCGAACTTGCAACACTTGCGCAAGAGTCGTGCGCGAGCATTTTGTTTTTCGGCAGATGTAATTTACAAAACGCGACGTCAAACAAAAATATGTCAAAATCCAAACTTCCGAAGTTCAGTCCATCAAAAGGTGTTTCATTATGTTTGCGCGTGACAGTTGCTAGACACCGGCTCACGTGGCCACAGTAAATCGCCCGATGATTGGTTTGCGTTGAAAGGCCTTCTGCGATTGGCTGAAATTCGGCATCCGTAGCTAAGCATCAACAACCACAAATCTGACGTTTTCGTCGTTTAGTAATACTGCCTACTAAAGGTTAAACTAAAACACACCATATTATATAGGCTTTAAGTTGGTGTGGTGCTATATAAATAAACTTGAACTCGCCATAATATTGGATATTGAATTGAAATTGAATTGAAAAGTCCCACAGCGGGGAAATTTCATGTCACAACAGTAGAAACAAATTTAAATAAATACATAGTACAAACTAATTTAAATAAATAAACAAACAGAACCATAACGCACCACACACATCATAATAAACAAACAAACACAAACTATAAATGTATAAGTAGCGCTGCATGTCATACGCTATACAAGACCAAATTGAGTTGGTCTTGACCAAGAAATAAAAAATAAACTTGAACTTGATATAGGTTTAAAGCATTTGCAGTACTTCCTGCCCATACCGTATATCCATTTTTACATAATTTCTGAACAATGGATGGATTGATGGATGGACAGACAGACAGACAGACACAAACACTTTTCAACTCACATGTGTATCCTGTAGTTTTATTTTTACATTTGTATTTATGCTACTGTAACAGAAACGTTCTTAAACGTGAGATGACTAATGTATGTCGGTCTGTAAAATACATTATATGATAATGTACTTTACAAAATTATATTCAAATGATTTTGTAACGATATACAAATGATATTTGTGTTAGAATAAGCCTGCAATCTGTAAGTGATCAGTAGGAAAATCCTTTTACACCAGTCTTGCTTCGACAAGAGCACGTTTTATCTCCAACAAGATCCTGAATATACAGTCCTGAAATCATTTCTCAAGGACATTCTCTAAAATCACCAGATAAGAGATGATNGTGTGTGTGTGTGTGTGTGTGTGTGTGTGTGTGTGTGTGTGTGTGTGTGTGTGTGTGTTGGTCCTGGCAGGATGACAGTTCTCAAGGCTCTTTAGGCGCGGGTCAGCGAGCGGCCCGTTCGGACAGAAAATCCGATTAGAGAAGCAGGACAGTTTAAGGAACGGGAGGAAGGCTCCTCCCCCGTGACGTCACCGACCCCTCGAGACGAGCGGCTGACCCTCGGCTCAGACAGGTGGTTGTGTGTCGTCGTGTCCGCGGTCTCACCTTCTTCACTATCGGCCGGCGCGGACATGTCAGCGACCAGCGAATGCAGGTAAGAGGAGGACGACAGAGACACACACCTGATCCGTCGTGTTTTGCAATGGATCAAATCTATAATAATCCATAATAATCATGCACGTGCTCTGGTTCAAAACGATTAACTATGTATTAAGGCAAACCGTAATGTCACATCACTGGATTATACCCACATAAACACACGCTACTAAACTTCATCCATTAACCAAACTGACATAGACGATGTGACATGAACCAATCAGAAGCTGCGCACCGGTTTAGTCGCGTGAGTAACGCTCATCTTATGTTGCGCAATGTCCCACTACGCCTCAGTTAAGCCTTAAGGTGAATAGTTATGTCGAATCCAGCATCTATACTCCCATCGCACGTTAACGAGTTTCATTTATAACTATTTAAACGTCTGTTCACGTCTCCCGTTAGTGTTGCGTAAGAGAATCCCCCTATTCTTCTCTGCAGCGCGCGCTCTTAAAGAGACAGGCGGCATCATTAAACGGGCGAAAACATCTCGGTGGCTGGCAGGCCGTTTGTAAGTGGGGGGAAAAGCGGAGTTGGAACACAATCTATTGTGATTTATCTTTGCGCGTTTGCAGCTCTGCTCTCTGAATGGAAAGTGCTGATCCCACAGCGGCCTGCAGCACCACGGACAGCGCATGCTTACTGCGCGCGCAGCTGCTAACCCAGCTAACGGTCACTCTCACCTCTCGCCTTACAGCAATGCAGGACATATAAACCACATATATCTGCCTATTCAACAACACAGGATGAAAAGTCCCCTGGAAGCAGCTAATTATGTCGAGCATATTATGGGCATGAGAGATAAGAAAAGGCTAGAGAGCGAGAATGATCATTTTATCAGCTTAGAACCATATTCAAAAATATTCCCCTGTGGATAAGTGATCCCAAACCATTAATGAGTAGTACTACTAATCGAAACAGATTACTACTAACTACTACTAAAACAGATTATGAGTTGTAAATAGGGGGTCTCTAGCGGCCTGATGGTCAGGGTCCAGACGTCACGCTGCTGGACAGTAGCTTGTCACGTCATGACTTTCTCTTTGAATGGGAAAGCACATGGCTTTGTTTATTCGCCCATGTGCTCGTCCGCTCGGTGGCGTTGTGCCTGTTGAATAGTGTGCCAACATGTCAGGGACAGTGGAAATCACAACTTGGCCATTGTTTTATTTAGATTCTGCTTTATAACAAGTCAGTGATCAGAAATGATGCTAAAAGTAGAAGGCAAATACAAAGGATTTTGTCTTTTTGTTACTTTTTGTAAAGAAACACAAAGACTGTTCTGCCTTTCTTACAAAATTAATCCTGAATGCTGAGAGCTCCAAAATTTCGTTAGCTGAGACGCACTGTGATCCATCTAATCCGTGCCATGACTTCATAGATTCAAACAATATTTTAATAAATGATAAAATATTGGTAATAAATGTAATATACATGTTACAAAGCAATTGTTTACTTTCCCCTTTGGCAGATGTTTGGCAGCTGCAATTAAATTATTACAATATTTAATAATATACAGACAATCTCACATGAACAGTTACCGCCATCTTGAAAAGACGTTATTACGGAAATCTTAGGGATTTGCACGACGTGCAAGATCTACGGGTGAGAAACAAAACATCGCCATTCTGAGAGAAAACAAGCTTGTTTTATATTTTGGAAGTATGATCTCTGAAACTAGTGTCTCAGTTTTTTGTTTATTTGACCTGCACAGAACGATGACTTCACACT
Organism: Paedocypris carbunculus; assembly: GCA_028128575.1. Taxonomy (NCBI): domain Eukaryota; kingdom Metazoa; phylum Chordata; class Actinopteri; order Cypriniformes; genus Paedocypris; species Paedocypris carbunculus. Next base: position 331,189 of record SOMO01000145.1, read on the forward strand.
CATCTCAATGCATGTTAGCGGTAAAAAAAAAGACGCGCCGCAATGCATTTTGTGACTCTGGATTTCCGTTATCTAGGACATTGGTAAATCAGGGCACCACTGTATACTTTATTATGAAGATACAATATATTCTCTTATTCTAGTTTCTTTGCACTGGTTCAGCTCTTGTCTCATTACTTGACGCTGTTTAACCTACACACACACACACACACACACACACACACACACTCACACGATCCCTAGCTGCCCCTTGATCAAGCCTTGTTTCTCTCTAGCTACAGCTATGAGGAGTATAAAGAGACGGCGGACTGGCTGCTGGCGAACACTGATATTAGGCCCAAAGTGGCCATTATCTGCGGATCAGGCCTCGGTGGCCTGGCTGACCTGTTAGACAACAGAAGTGTGTTTCCCTACAACCAGATCCCTCGCTTCCCTCACAGCACAGGTAAGACACGCACTTTTAAAGCCACGATCATTGTCTGCTCAATGAACGCTACTCGATCACGGCAGCACGGACTTCCACGGGTTAATAATAAAAAGAGCTTGTTTTTATTGAATTTGTCATAACTGAAAAATCTGAAAAAAATTCGGACAAAATGTAGAAACTGTGACGGTGAGATTTGTGTGATTAAATAGGATTAAAATCACAATCTCTGAACTAAAAATCATGTTTGAATTCTCGAAGTCTCAAAACTTGAAGGGGGAGGGGCTACTGACATAAAGGCGACTGTAATTCCCACTAAACCAGATTAATTGGTGTAAAATTAATGGCAGATTAATTTAATTTACAATTTGCAAACTATTTCAAATCGGTCTAGATAGAATGTCGGTTTATGTTCCACATAGTGTACGACAAAACAAAAAAGACAAATTAGTTGAGAATTTCGGAGCAGAGCTGAATAAGCTCCGAGTAGATGAATAAACGAAGTGTTTCTGTGGTGTGTGACGGTCTCAGTGCAGGGTCACAAAGGGCAGCTGGTGTTTGGAGACCTGAGCGGGATGCCGTGTGTGTGCATGCAAGGACGCTTCCACTTCTACGAGGGATACGACGTGGCCAAGGTGAGTGAGACGCCGCTGATCCGTCACCGTCTTCAGCTCATCACGGCCGCAATCAATCATAAACCAGCGCTTTTAACCATTGACTGTCAGAGTTCTGGAATCAGCAAAGAATCACGGTTAAACTTTGACTCCACGTCTGCGTCTGACAAACAACTCGTGATCCGGATGTAAAGTCATGAAAGATTTAGACACTAATTAAACAGGTTAAAATCCTGGTACCACTCCAGAGCCAACACGGCCTTACTCTGTAGAACCTGCCCTTCTCGGTGACTTTCTCTCTCTTTGTTTATCGTTATCTGTCTTTCTCTTTGCCTACCTATCTCTATATCTCTAGCTGTTTGTCTATTGATTTTGTACAAGTAAAGTACCATAATCTTTAACTGTAAGGTAGTCATCTTTAACTGGCCGAAAACTCCCATTAAGGGCGTTAAAGTCCCATTTTTATTCTCTGGCTTTTAGTCTGTAGTCTCATTATCGTTCCATTGTTTTACTTTCATTTTTAATTATTGCTGTTTTTACTATTGTGTTTTATTGTTGTTGTATTACCCTGGAATTGTATTGATCTTGGACTGTGATTAATCTGCTTGTTTATTGTCACATGTAATGTACAGCCCTTTGTCCAGCCAAAACTGTTAAAAAAGGGCTCTAGAGTAGAGTAGAGTAGAGTAGAAAAGAGTAGAGTAGAGTAGAGTTGTGTTGAGTTAAGTAAACTCTTGCACATTCTCTCTTCTCCACCAGGTGACTTACCCAGTGAGAGTGTTTTTCCTTCTGGGAATTGAAACTGTGATCGTGACTAACGCCTCCGGAGGCCTGAACCCTAAATTCAGCGTGGGGGACATCATGCTGATTAAAGACCACATCAACATGCCCGGCTTCGCTGGTCAGAACCCGCTCTGTGGCCGCAACGAGGACAGGTGAAGACCAGAGTGACCAGTGATGTTTCACGCTCACTTCACTGACCAGCACAGTCTGGAGTTTTAAACATTGCTTTTTTGTTGTTGTTGCATATTTCCACCAATAACTGTAGAATGACATTATAACTTTCCTCTGATTCAATGACACGATCACGAGCAGCTTGCCAAAGTGTCAATGTTCTATTCCAACAGTAGGAGGTCCCATGCAGGAGAATTAGAGTCTGGAAAATTGTAACAAACTTAAGAGTCAGTGTGGCCACTAGGGGCAGTATCGAGACTGCTCTGCATTTAACCATCCAGTGAAGTGACACGCACCCGGAGCAGTGGGCAGCTCAAATCGGGGGCAGGTGTTTCTAAGTGTACCCACACTGTGATTGGTCAGCCAACAGTCCAGGGGGTGTGTCCTGTCATTAGGGCTTGCTGGGATTGGCTCCAGAAACGCTGTGTTTTGTTGGTTGTTGCTGGGTTTTCTGTATTAATGGGCGCACGCTGCGGATCCGTCCTGTAGGTTTGGCGTGCGCTTCCCCTGCATGTCGGACGCTTACGACCGCGAGCTAGCGGCGCTGGCCAGGCAGAGCGCACAGGAGCTGGGCTTCTCCTCCTTCCTCCAGGAGGGGGTTTACTGCATGTTAGCCGGACCCTCGTATGAAACCATCGCAGAATGCAGAGTCTTACAGATGCTTGGCGCAGACGCTGTGGGTAAGAGCACACACACACACACACACACACACACACACAGGGGTCCCTTATGGTCACTTGTGGGGACCTTCGTCTAGGCCTGACAACTTTGAAGCCTGTTTGAGGGTCATGGGGAGGTTTTAGGTTGTGACTGAGTTGTGACTTGGATAGTGATGGTGAAGGTCGGGGTAAGAGGCCATAAAAAGTATTGAGACCCCACTTTGATATATCTGCATGTGTGTGAGCAGTGTTGGCTGTAAATAAAATACTTTTCCACTGAAAAAGTTGTGTAACTGAATACTGTTCGTTTTTAGGTCTAGTTTAATTAGTTACTTATCATGTACTTGTGATACATAGTAAAATAATTTAATTAGCTAAACTTCCTTATTTGATTTTACAAGTCAATCTTCTTGTTGTAGATTCTTCTTCTTGTTTTAAAATTGCCATAGTGAAAGAAAAAAGTAATAGAGTGAAATGATAAAAAAAAATACTCAACTTTTTGAGTAACTAAGTACCATTCAGACACAGTAATTAGAAAAGTATTTTAAATACAAAATTGTAAAGTAATTAGTAATGAATTACTTTTAAAAAGTAACTTACCCAAAACTGTGTGTGGGTGTGTGTGCGCACACGTTCAACGCCCGTCTCTGTCCTCCAGGCATGAGCACGGTTCCAGAAGTGGTGATCGCGCGGCACTGCGGCATGCGGGTGTTCGGACTCTCTCTCATCACTAATAAAGTGGTGACCGACTACGACAGCAAGGAGCGGGCGAACCACGAGGAGGTGCTGGACACCACGCGGAGACGCTCCCAGGACCTGCAGAAGCTGGTCAGCCACCTGGTGGCCAGAATGTAGGAGCTCCGGCCCCGTGCAGACAGCTGAGTAATGTAGCCTGGCATGTGCCACTTTAACACTTGAAATGTCCCGTGCCTCCGAACGACGTTTAGCTTGCTTTTCGTTTTGTTGAGCTCTGATAGTGAAGAACGTGGAATTTTAATTTGATCACTTTTGATCTCAAGCACTGACGGCCTTCTAGAAGCTAAGAACAACTTTAACGATGAGCGCTGAAGACACGTTACACGGTAATGACGGAGAACAGGAAGTGTTTTGTGCTGCTAAAGTGAAAAGCCGAGTCGTAGTCGTTCTTCTTCAGTCGTTAGACACACTTCTGAGAATGTTAGCTTTTAGCGTTTTTTTTTTTTTTTTTTTTTTTTGAGATTTTTGATGTATTTTACTATTATTTTTAGACACAAATATAAAATTACTACACTAATCATTTATGGTTCTGGTGTTTTATTTTATCACTAATTGCATTTGTGTGTGAGAGAGAGACTTTCCTCTGCTTTGTCTGTGTGTGTGTGTGTGTGTGTGCTAAAGACTGACCACTGCTCTGTGTGTGTGTGTGTGTGTGTGTGTGTGTGTGTTTGTGACTGACCTCTGCTCTCTCTGTGTGTGTGTGTGTGTACTTTGGTTTCTTCATAAGGCCACGTTTGGTTTCTCCACGTGTCCTGACCGAGCGATGTAGACTGGATCCGGAGCGCAACAACGTGACTGGGTCCAGACGTGTGTGTTCTCAGTCGTAGAGGTCGCAGAAGGACCGGGTCTAATTTAATCTGCAAGGCAAAAACTGCGATCGATATTTTGTGACAGTGGCAGCGATGCGATGACGAGGAAGTGCTTGCGTGGTCACGGTTCCTGGCGTTCCTCCAGCGAGCGATGCTGAGGGTCTCCGTCCTTCCTGTCAGCGCCGGATCCTCGTCTTCTCACTCAGAAGAACGTGGAGAAGGGTTTGCTTCTGCTTCATGTTCCGCACTACTGTACTTTTCGCTGCCATTACGTGTCTAAGTTTAATTGAGTTTTGAAACCCCAGACGTGAGCGTGATGACTTCTTCAGGGAGACTTGACCTTTAGAACAATGTTCTGAATCACTCTTCTCCATTGCTGGTTCTGGACCACTGACTCCCGCCTCTTTAGGGATAAATGAGATCTCTCTGTAATTCTCCCTCTCTCTCTCTGTTCTCCACTCGTCCTGTCTCTGGCGGAACAGATGCGTGAAACGAAGAAAAAACATCATGCACTTGCGTTACATTGTAAAATAATTAAATTCACTGAACATCATTATTTAATTTTATGAGTTTAGATTCTTATTGTAGA
>SOMO01000145.1:355516-367147 GCA_028128575.1 Paedocypris carbunculus
GCATGATAGTATTCACACATATATTTAAAAGCAACAAAATACTTCAACCTTTGCTTTTGACATTGTGGGATCTGTCTTGATATGATTGGCTGATGAATAAACTAACAATTTGGACTGGTTCTGATAATACAATATGGGACCAAGATACGACTTACAAGTCAAAAGTTATAGCTATATAATCATATGACATGATTTCTGGTCACACTTTCAGATTTACACTGTGTAAGTAGTTACACCGTGAAGATCTGCACTTACAGCGGGATGTTGTAGGAGACTCTCTGGGCCTTGATGAAATCTTTGGGCTGGTGCTGCGCTATGACGTGCCAGCTGACGCCGTTATTCACGCTGTACTGGAGCAGCACGGCGCGGTCCACGGCATCGGCCCGGTCCAGAGCGGTGTTGCAGCTGTCAGTCTGAGACGTGCTGCCGATCTGCAGCACGAACATGATCTTACTGGAGAGGAGAGACAGAGAGTGAGCTGGTGAGCACACACGGTGACGGGGTGTCTCACCTGGCCCGGGACAGGTCCAGCGGGGTGGTGACCGCCTGCCTGGTCTCACAGCCGCTGAAGTAGAGAGAGTCTCCGTGGGCGTGAGGAGAGAGCTGCCCGCACCCGCTGCCCACTCCCCCGCCCTGAATCACGCTCCAGCTCTCCTGAGACACCACGCCCGACTCAAAGTTGTCCTTGATGGAGCTGGGCAACTCGCTGCTGGACAGAGAACAGTCGTCCCCTGAAAAAGAATTAAACAACGGAAAAGTTGTTGAAACCATTAACATGCCAATATCAGATGACCGGTCCAGATCTGGACCTGGCAGTTGTCTCATACGGACCCGGAGCTGTGGACCATGTGGACCACTGACGTTTTGACGTCAAATCTAGCAGTCCACCTTAAATGTAACGACCGCGGTGGAACAACCTTAATTTTAGTGGACGCGAGAACACATTGGCCAATTGAATGCAATCTCACATTAATAACGATTGCAGTTGGTTTAATTGCATTAAAGGTTTTGGAAAAAAGAGAGATAGACAGAGAGATACCGACAACAAAGGACAAAGGGAGAGAGATAGACAACACAGAGGTGAACGTTGGGACGGTTGAGACTGAAAAACGAAGAGAAATATAAAAATGTCACTGGCCAAGAAGAGAAAAGTGGACAGCAAAAATAGTTGCTCATTCAGAATGGACAGATTCACTTTACACCACTAGCAGTAGTAAAGATGGAGAAGAGGAGCCTGACCCTGGTATCCTTCATCACAGATGCAGACGGGTCCAGTGGTGCAGTATCCGTGGCCGCTGCACAGGCCGGCACAGGCTTCTCCGATGTAGACCTGATCCACACCCCAGCTGTAGCGCTCGCCCGACGCCTCGTGCTGGATCCAGCGGAACTGTGTTGCTCTGGAGAACACAACACAACACGTCTTTCTCTGAAGACAGTCACGTGAAGGACACTTCATCATTACCCAGAGGACACGTGATCGGGCAGCTGAATGGTGACTCTGGTCCACGCTGAGCTGTTGACGGGACTGTAGATCGTGGACTCGTGGAACTGGAATGGCGAGCAGCCGACATTATTGGCGGAAGATGGCAGACAGGCCGACTGGACTAACTGCCATGTGTCCGACCTGCAGAAAGCACGATTAGAGAAAAGACGCGTCTCCGGCACTGCTGTGTGACCTCACCTGGCGTCCTTCCTGTACTGCAGAAGAACGGAGTGGTGGTCATCACATCTGTCTGCTTCACAGCCGACCACAATCTGTAGAGCACAACGACGGTCACTTTGACTTCCCATAAATCTCGAGGTTGTCCACACCCGGGCAGCTTTCATGCATTATATCAAGTGGTCACCTTGAACTGTAAGATGTATCCAGGCTGGACAATGAGCTCTCGGGTGGCCAGGATGTTGTGTGACCCATCTTGGTTCTTGTTGGGCCAGTACAAGTGGAAAGACGGGTTTCCGCAGAAGCCAGCAGTGCGCACAGCGTTGGGATAAAAGCTCCAGCTCTCCTCGTGCGAGATGCCCTCTGGAGGAAGACGACCCGTGTGTTACCTCCACTCGACACTGGACGGTCAGCAGCGCACAGCTCACCATCGTCAAAGGTGTCCAGCAGCAAGCTGGGGTTGATGTCCGAGCCTCCCACAAGGATGTTGTCCAAAGCCCACTGAGCTCGCTCCAGGCCGGGCCTGACCAGACCCGACGAGAGGGAGAAAGGCTGCCACCATCTCAGCCGGGTGGCGTTGGTCAGAGCTCTCTCTGGCAGCACGATGTAGTCTCTCCTCACCGACACGTACTTCAGATAGTCCATCTCATGGAGCAAAGTCCAGGAGACACCTACAGGGAAGGGTTAGAGACTGGTGATTGTCTCGTAAAGTCCAGTGAGGAATTACCGACTGACCTCCGTCCACAGAATAGTCCAGTAACACTCCCTCTCTCCGACATGCCGGCCGGTGGCACGAGGTGGTGTTCTCCTGGCTCCCGATCTTTGCCCAGTATTCCACAAATCTGAGGATACACGGAGAGAAACCTCATTATTGTTGCCAGAGTTTAAAGATCAACGACTACATGGAAGGTTCGGCCTTGAGTCTGAAGTGTGAAATAAACACTACTGTTCAAAAGTTTGGGTCACCTAGACAATTTTGTGTGTTCCGTGAAAAGTCACACTTTATTTTCCAAGAACAAGGATAGAGTTTCACATGAAAGTTCTCCATTTCTGGCCATTTTGAGCGTTTGATCTCTGGAAATGGGCCTCTATACACTTATGTAGATATTGCACCAAAAACCAGACATTTACAGCTAGAATAGTGAGTTACCACATTAGCGATGTATAGAGTGTATTTCTGATGAGTTTAAAGTTATTTTCATTGACAAAACAAGTGCTTTTTGTTCAAAGATAGGACATTTTAAAGTGACCCCAGACTTTTGAACGATACAGTAAATGTAAAATTTGAGCAGCAACAAAAGAAGATCAAGATAGTTACTTGGCTCCGCGGAGGTCCAGGTCTCTGGTGACGGCCTGTCTGGCGTCTGGTCCGCTGAAGTAAAGAGCGGTTCCTTCCACCAGCACCCCACAGTCGGCACAGGGGCGTCCCCCCTCCAGAACCTGCCACTGCGGCCCACGAGCCCCGTCCCAGTCGAAGCGCTCCTTCAGCGAGGCCTGTCGGGGGCGCTGCGGGTGAGACCGGTGGGGTTGGCGGCGTCACGAGCCGAGACCTTTACCTTCAGCGCGGTGCTGGCGTAACAGTTGGGTCCCGTGAACCCTGGGTCACACAGACACTGGCGGTCCAGACAGTCTCCGTGGCCGCCGCAGTGGTCTTCACAAGCAGGTCCGATGTAGAAGTTCTCCAGCGCCCAGGGCGTGTCCGAATGCCTCTGGTAGAAGCGGAAGCGGACCGTTCTGTCAAGAGCATCACAACAATCCGGTCACCCGACAAAGTGGCAGACATTTTCACACCCTGTGCAAAACAGCGACACCATCTCGGACCGGTTCATGTTTTCTCTTGACAGAACCACCTATTTCTAACTATCCTAATTGGCCGTGATCCGCAGTGAGGACAAGATCTCACGTGTCTGCGAGACTGTCCGGCAGAGGATAGACCGCTCGCTTCCAGCCGTCTCCGGGGTAGAAGACAGACGGTTGGGACACGTGACCCGAGCAGCGGGGATCTGCAGGCAGACACTGGGGTATCAGGTACATCCAGGTCACGCCGAAGTTCACAGAGTACTGGACGTGAACCTGTCTCTCTGCAGGCTTCTCTGGCTCACTGCAGCCAACGGCCATCTGACAGACAGACAGCACCAGGTCATCAGAGGGGCGGCTCCACACGGCTCCACGGGCGCAGGGAGGAGAGCTTACCTTGAATTGCATGACCCATCCTTTGGCTGGAACTAAGTCGTGTGTGACTGCGTAAACTTCCTGTCCGTCACTGCTGCCACACACCATCACGCCATCCGGAGAGCTGCAGAAGCGCTTCACGGCGCAATCTTCAGAAAACAGCCAGTGATCTGCCACTGAAACCAGACGAGTCAATTCAGCTCGGACTGGAGCACTTTGTGTCGCCTTCACACCAATATTGAGGTTGAAAACATCTGAAGCCGATACAAACTTTGCCAGTCTAAGAGCAGAGAAACTTTCCAGACCAGTGGCCAAGCATCACATCACAGTACAGATCAAAACTATGAACTATATATGGTATGTCACAAGAAAAGTGAATTGTCATATTCAGTGATGGGAATTATACTAAATTTTTCCAGTTAGGAGTTTTTCAAGGAGTTTAAAAAAAATTTCAAGTTACTGACAAAAATGGACATGCAGTTTAATTTTACTACCCGTTTACATCTCATTTTATTTGACACTAGAAAGAGTGTACATTTATGTTATCATTGTTTAATGTTGGTACATTGTTAAGTAATATATTGAGAGCAGAACACTTCTTGTTAAACGGTGAGAAAGAAAACACTGTAGGTGTGTACAGTACATCAACCAGTTGAGTAACAGTTTAATTAGTTATTTTTGGTACATTTCTTAAGAAGCATCATTTTTATTTAGACTTATTTGTTGGCCAATTGTGGTCTGTGCAATTAATATTAAAAGTTCTAAACCATCTACCATATTTTGATGACAGTGATATCCTACTGTGCCTTCCACGAGAGAAGATTAAAGTACCAGTGACACGTCTTACCCACGGTCTCCTCGTGTTGTGTGAGGACGCTGCTCGGGCGGGCATGCGTGCCATCCGCTGCCGCTCTCTCGTGACTGGGCAGGGCGACACCTCCGAAGGTGTCTGAGATCTGTGCTCGAGCGTCTGACCCGGAGATCAACACGTTGTCCAGGGCCCAGTCGCTCCGATCTGCCCCATCGTGCTGAGGTTGCCACCAGCGGATGCGGACGCCAGCCACCCGTGCCACCGGGGGCAGCAGGACATTCACAAACCTGAAGGGTGAATGAAGTGTGATATCTCCAGTAGCTTCACCAGTGGTGAGAAGAGCAGTGGTGACCTACTCTGGCTTGCTGTACTGGTCGTAGAAGATCTCGCTCAGAAGGCTCCAGCTGATCCCGGCGTTGACACTGAACTCCAGCAGCACGCCCTGGTTACGGTTGCTGGGCGCGATCATGCAGCCGTACATGAAGTGGAACTGGATGAACTCGGCACTGGTCAGGTTCAAGTCCACCGTCACCAGCTGGCGAGAACAGCTCTGTGGAGAACAGATTGATGGACTCCATCACGTCTCGGTCATTCATCCATTGGTCTGTCTGGCAGAGTCACAATTGTCAGACGAATGGACGTGATGATGAGCAGCTCAACGCGGTTCCGGAGAGGAACTCGTAGAACTCATTAGGATATTCCAGCTTTGAGGCATTTCAGAGACGTATTTCATGGTCGGATGGAAATAAAATTGAGCTTCTCTGCCTGAATCTGAAAGTGGGAATCCACTGAGGACCGTCACCCTGCAGCGGTGGGATGGGAAACTCATAAAGATGGAATGAAAAATGCAGCGAGCCTTTGCCCGCGGTGCCACTCGGTATTACCTCTGAGAGCCTCATATCGGGAACTCATCACGATCTCGCCTTCGTCACAATCACACATCTAAATGCAAAACTGAAGTTTGAACTTCTCCAGAGCTTCTGTGAAGGTCGGGAACGAATGGAGGGATGAATGACACGTGGACTGAAGGATGGATCCATTCACTGGCTCGTGAGATTGTTACAAACAGTGTATTCTCTTTACTAAGCAGTAATGTGATTACAGTAACCCGCCGCTCAGCTCTTACTCCACTAAAGTGCAGCGCTGATCCTGACGCCACTGCTCCACAGACGCTGCTGATCTTGCCGCCGGTCAGCAGGTGCCAGTGATTGAGCGCTGGAGCTCGGCTGAAGCTGTCCTTCAGCTGGCCCGGCAACGGAACCAGCGGCTCGTCGCAGAACTCACCACCCCAGTCCAGGTCACACCTGGAGAAGAAGGAGCTGCTGCGTGAAGATCGCCGCAGCCAAGCTTAACCCAGAAGCCACCGACACCTACACGCATGCGTTCTGCCTACAACGTCCTCGTCCGGAGCACATCTCAGGACATCCGTCGCCAATGTACAGGTTATCCAGAGCCCAGGTCTGCTGCTTGTCGAACGGCGCGGGCTGGAACCAGCGGAACCGTGTGGCTGAAGACCTGAGTGTGAAAAACGCGAAGATTCAAGACTTTGAAATTCCTTCCTTTGGCCATGCGTGAGGTCACCTGGCATAGCTGGGTATGGGCAAGGTGACCCTTCCCCACTTGTTGTAGGTGTCTGACAGCAGGAGCCTCTGCAGCATGTATGAGGAGCAGTCGGGGCTTGTGGGTAAACAGTCCCTCACCAGCGGCTGCCAGGTCAGACCCAGGTCCAGAGAGAACTCCAGCTCCACCGCTGCAATAGTCACATACAGCTATTGGAAATAGCCTTGAAATACAGCTGGAAGCAGCAATTGTAGGGTTCGAGCATTTTCATTGTTTAATTCTTTACTTTCTATTGCATTTTTGATACGTGTTTTTCTGTTGTTACACAGCTATGAAAGAATATCTTTCATATAAAAAACATCACAGTTGCCAAACGAACTACAGTGCAAGTATACAGGGTTCCTACAGTTTCTGAAAAGTCAAATTCAAGCACTTTCACGGTCCATGTTCAAGTTTTTCCAGCTCCATGCAGTTAAAATATATATTATTATTAGTATGCCCTAAATACATTCAAAATGAAACATTCCATTTTATTCACATCTAAAGAGATATTTTAAGAAAACAAACAAGTTGTGCGTTGTAATAGCAATTATTAAGTTAATTGGTACTGTTTGTCTAGCCGACTGTCAATATTAGTTTATGTCCAGTTGATATGAAACAAATAAAGTAAAAAATAAATACACGAATGACTCGAAATGATTCGTTAACGAGTACTAACGAGAACTGTAATAAGAGGGAAAATAATAAACTGATTTTTATTTTTTTACTTTAGTACCACAGTACTCATTTTTACTGTTTTTTTTTTTTAAAAACACTCATGTAACCAGTTTTTTATACAGTTATTATAATATTTTATCATATTATGAAAAAACTTTTAATTTACCTTGAAATGGATTAGGACATTTGCATGCTAATTGCGACCCGTTTTAATAAAATTAAAAGTCAGAGTACAACCGTACTAGTTTGTGTGAAATAAGTATAACTAAATTTTCAAGCATTTTCAAGCACTTCATTTAAAATTCAAGCATTTTCAAGGCTTTCAAGAACTTGTAGGAACCATGAAACATAAGCCTCCGATTGCAAATATGAAAAGATATACAAAGTTATTGCAGTTATGATATGAACTTGGAAAGTTCAATGCTCTCCAGACTCAAACCCCTGAACATTGTGAGTCAGCCGACATACTGTAGCAGGACGAGGTGACGGAGCAGGAAGCGGAGAAGTCAAACTGGATGAAGGCATCCGGACCCAAACTGATGTCCGTGGTGATGCCGTAGCGCGTGTTCGATTTCTCGATGAAGGCAAACGCTTCTCCATCAGAGCCGCACACTGGCATCCGCGTGCCACCTGGGTGGAGCAGCCACGAGCGACTGTTTGCTGAGGAGAAGTCGTCCTCTAACGGACCCCAGCCACTGGCACTGCCACCTACCACCAACTGAAAACCACCACATCAACCGACACGCTCCAGGTTTCATGAACATGTTGAGGAAACTCTTTACCTTGTCAATAACCCATGGGCTGTGGTAGTGCCCGCTCTCGGAAGGCTGCCACCAGCGCAGACGTGTGGCTGAGGTGCGGGCGCGGAGAGGGATCTCCAGGGCCACCAGGTGAGCCTGGTTACTGCTGTTACTGTAGAGGAACTCTTGAAGAAGGGCCCAGTTCAAACCTCCGTCCACGGAAAACTGCAGGAGCACGGGCTGGGAGCGAGGGTCCGGCGCGGCTTTCCCACAGCCCAGCCTCAGGAAGAACTGAATAAACCTGTAACGGAGGAAAAGCTCATCTCTGCTCTACGCTTAAACAGTGGTACTGTGACATTAGACGAGGCCGTATTACAAACCTCGCGTTAGACAGGTCCAAATCAATGGTCTCCAGAATCCTCAAGCCCTCCTCGCTGAAGAACAGATGGTTTCCGCTGGTGGTGATGCCGCACTTCCTGGAGGGCTTTCCTCCACTCATTAGCCTCACTTGCTCAGAATCTACAACAACACCTACAGAGCAAAGACGATCACATATATCAGTAATTATTAACCAAACAGTTTTTTTTTCAGATTAATAGAAACAAGAGCAACTACTTTATTCAGTGTTGTATGTGCAGGATTACACATGTACACAATAAATGCTTTCCAGATGGTCGTGGTCTATCATATTGCTTATTTAACAAAATTGTTGCTTGTTTTAACTCTGTAAGTGTAAAGTGTACTTCATATAGTTAATAAATATAACCTAAATCAGGACTCGGACTGGCTGAAATAATGTTTGTTTTAGTAGGCGGTGGGCTACCTAGATCTGGAGAATTTGGGCCCTGAGATCAAAAAGGTTAAGAAACCCTGACATGAACTGAACTGAAACATTGAACACGCTGTGCCGACGTACCTTCAAAGTCCTCCTTCAGGAAGTCTGGGTTAGGCATGTCAGGGACGGAGCAGTCTGGCCCCGAGTAGCCTGGATCGCAGCGGCAGTGGGTTCCGCGGACACAGGCTCCATGACCGCCACACATGTTCTGACACTGGGGGCCGATGTACACACCGTCCAAGGCCCAAGTGGCTGGAGCGGCACCTCCGGAGAAGAAGCCCTGATACCAGCGGAACCTCACCGAGCTGCAAGGGCCCGGCTGTTAGACGGTGCCATCAGGACTCAGCAGGAGTGTGTGGACTCACCCGCACAACCGCAGCTTGCCAAAGTGAATAACCTCTCTACGCCAACCCTGAGACGTGCCCGAGTAGTAAATGCTGGCGGGGTGCAGCTCAGTGGAGCACAGCGAGCTCAGCCTCGGACCCCCGGCACACAGGGGAACCAGGAGATGCCACGTGGCTCCAAAGTCTCGGGAAAACTCCAGGCGCACTGGATTCAAGGAAGAACTTTCTGTGGTGCAGCCCACGTTAATCTAGAACCCAATATGAAGAACAAACTTTCAATTCTGATTCAACTAGATGAGATGAATCATCTTCCTAAACACATCTATAAAGCACACTGTAAAACCATAACATTTTGAATATGGAGGATAACAGAGAGGAATATTACTCCAGATTAAAAAAACGGCACCCTGTGTGTATTATTTGGCACTGTGTGAATACAAGCACCCTCTATTTTTCACGCAAAAACTAAAATTCCAGAAACCTAAATTGCTCAGATAACAAAATTCCCGAAACGGTCGTCGAGTTCCACATGTTAAACATTTGAGTTGGCAAATGAGTCACATATAAAAAAGCACACAAGCTCTACCTCAAACTGGATGATGGTGTTCTCATTAACATCGATGTCTCTAGTGGTGATGGAATGTTCACCCAGGTCGCTGGACATAAACACCATGGCCGAATCCTCTTCCCTGCAAACAAACACAGACTCTTCCGAGATTACTGAGCGTCTCTGCATACGAAGCCAGAAACAACAGACACCATCATTTAACCATCTACTGGATTTAACCATCATTTCAGAATAATTAGGAAAACACAGCAGCTTTTTGTATATATTTGATCGTGGTTTCAAAATCAATTTGAAAGATACATTTTGTGTTACAAAATCAATAACAATAACAAAAAATAAGTGGAAAAACGGAATCGTGAAATAAAAAAAGTGAATGTTTGAAATAGCGGAAGTTGTTCAACAACTGTTCCCCATACAGTCCATGTGGAGCAGAACAGAACAGAGGCAAAAGAACAGAACTACTCACAGACCCCCCCTCTGGTACGGGCAGAAGAATCCAGTGTTGCCCCCTGGGTAAAACAGCCAGTTGCCCTCCTTAGGCCCACCGTCAAAACCGTCCCAGATAACGGCGGCGTTCTCCAGGCTGTTGCCGTCGATGATCAGGTCATCAATCACCCACACCTCCTCTTTCTTACCTGTGAGAGAACACCGGGGGTAACAATCATAACACTAATGCGGATAATATTCTAGTAAAGGTCCACAGGAAGTAAAGGAGAGCAATGGGCCTTGTTTTATTTTGTAAAAAATGTAATGAGATTGTCCTGCTCAGTGATTGGCTGATAATCTATCAGGGGTGTGTCTGAACTAGAGCTCCTCAGAAACAATAATAAAGTCACAGGCCTTTCATTGTGTCAAAAAATAAAGTATGACGTCATAATAGCAGCGTGTAAGTGTGAACGGTGTGCATTCATACCGCTATTGTAAGGCTGCCAGAGTCTGAAGCGCGTGGCATTGGTCTGGGCACTGGGCGGAAGAGGCATGTGCACAAACAGAGTTTCGGTGGAAGACGGGAAGTAAAACTCATCCACCAGCTGCCAGCTGATGCCACCATTCACCGAGTACTGCAGCAGAACCGAGTGGGAACGTTCCGGCACTCCTGCACACACACACACACACACACACACACACACATCAGACACTCCGTAAGAGAAAACAGCAGCGATGACGTGAAATGCTTCACCTCAGCCTCACCTTTGGTTATGAACTTGAAAGAAAACTGAACGAAGGCGGTGTTTGTGCAGTCGAGATCAGTGGAGACCAGCATGCGCAGCCCGTCCTGCAGAAGAAGACCACAGTCGTCGGGACTTTTAGTTCAAATTTAGTTTAAAATCCTAACCCTGACCCTAAACCTAACATTTCAAATTAAGTCTACACATATCCAAAGCAAATACAGTAAATGTGGTAAGACAGCGGTCCACTAGAGGGCAGTGTTTGGTATAGTGTGGCTCTGTAGGTAGCACTGAGGATCCGCGTCATGGCCTTCAGACTCCGGTAGACTGTCATTCAGATACTCACGCCTTTAAAAACCAGAGCGGTTCCTGACTTCAGTGGCTCTCCGCTCAGCGTGCCCCTCTCTGCCCCGTAGACCTCCGGCCAGACCTCCGGCTTCAGGTTTTCATTAAAATCCTCCTTCAGAACAGATGGCATTGGCACTACAGGCACACAGTGAGCGCCACCAAAGCCATCATCACAACTGAAGGCAAAAAACCCACAGTTAATGAAGGTCTGAGAGGGTCACAGTGCACGTCAGTGAATGAAGCAACCAGGATATACGCACACACAGTGTCCACCATCACACAGGCCGTGCCCAGAGCACATCCACGGGCAGCCGGGCGTCAGGAGCACATTGTCCAGAGCCCAACCGTCTGCACCGGGAATGAAATGCGGCTGGATCCAGCGGAACCTTGTTCTCGAGGAGCTGACAAAAAAACCAACAAACACCAAGACTGTTGTATGATCCATTTAAAAACACTTGAAAACAAGACCAAGTGCTTACTTTGAAGCAAAAAAAAACAATTCATGTTCTAATGCTGAAGAAAGCAGTAAGCCATAGTATGTAGGGATGCACCGATTTAGCCTCGATACCACGTTTTCAAAAGTACTCGTTTTAACTCAGCTGATACCGGAAATCGATACCACAGTCTGAGTTGTGAGGAATTCTCCAAGGGATTGAGAGCATGTGATCTCCCCAACCTGACAACAAATATAAAGACAACCAACACAA
>SOMO01000145.1:368448-386790 GCA_028128575.1 Paedocypris carbunculus
CCGAAATCCAGCTCTCGCAGTAACTGCCACTGCACGCCGTTATTCAGGGAGAACTGGACAATCACACCTGCCCAGTGCACTCAAGGTTAGAACCAGTGTTGGGTAAGTTACTTCAAAAAAGTAATTAATTACTAGTTACGTTATCGGTTTGCATCGTTATGAATGTGTCTGAAAAGTAACTTAAATACTCAAAAAGTAACCTAAAAAACTACAGTACTTCTTAAAATCCCTATAAACCTTTATATAATTAATACTTTTAAAAAACATACCAGTAAAACATGAAATAGTTGAGCCTTTTAGCTTTATGAGTTATCTTTATAAGTTATTCGTAGGAAACGTAACCTTCTTTTAGGAAAAAAAAACAAATATCCTGATTAAATAAAACATGTTCTGCAGCACACATATTACTGTAAAGTTCCTTTCTGCTTGTTTCCGAACAGTGAAATGACGTGATTTATGCCATTCTGCTTGCTACACTCACTTTACTTTACAAGCTTCTCACAATGCCTAAGATGACAAGACATTTCTACTCATTTCTAAAAGTCAACGCAAAGTTATCACACAGTAAAATGAATCGATAGTAATCGGGCCATCACCTTCATTCCGGGAGCGAGGACGCGTGCAGGTTGAACCCGCATTTTTCCCTCCGATGCGAATGTAGAACTGAACCAAACTGCAAAACAACAACAACAGCAAGTAAAGAGTAGCCGAGGATGGAGCGACATAAAGGCAGCGCGTGAGGAACACTGACCGCGTGTTGGTGGTGTCCAGGGGAACGGTCCGAGCCTCGCGTCTGCCAGGGCTGCCGAAGTAGAGGGCTTTACCTTCACTGATGGTCCCGCATCCGTCACCAATCTGCGCCCCACTCAGGCTCTGCCACAGCGGGCTCAGCTTGCCTTCAAAGTCTTCTGCCAGCTCGGTGGGACTCGGCGCGGAGGGGACGCAGCTCGACTGATCCACCTCCACTGCACAACAGACACACACACACACATGAATACACTCTATTAGAGCTGCACGGATAAATTCTGGATAAAATGAGAATCATGATTTTTTTTCACAATTCAAGATCACGATTCTTTCCCGATTATGGATATTTTTTTATTTTCAATATTTAACCCTGAAAATCAGGTTGTCAAACAGCAATATAATAACACATATTACTCTTTGCTTTAAATGTAAATAAATGAAATGGAAAAATAAAATGTAATGTAAAAGTAATGTTGTAAAGAAAAAAAAAATCACTAAACATAATAGAAATAAACATACCAAGGTACAGTATTATGCACAGCTTAGGACAAAATTATTCGCTGTTTAAAAGCACTTTTGAAACACTAATCAAACAATGATTATTTTGTATCATCGTTCCTTTATAATATTTAAATGGTTGTGTACGGCGGATTTCCTCCCTCATGCGCATGCTCACACACACAAACTGGTTGGAGATCAGAGAATCATATAAATGTGGGATTAAGATGGCAAGGGGTGTAGAATCGATATTGCATTCTTTTAACGATTAATCGTGCAGCTCTACCCTCTATTATTTAAGCTCTTTACTACATGAGATATTCATCACATTCATCACATGTTAAACCAAATAAGCCATTGACCTGTGTATCCCATTTCACAGAAGCAGACGCCTGAGATACAGTCCCCGTGACCTCCGCAGTGATTGGGGCAAGGCTCGGAGATGTAGACCCCGTCCAGGGCAAACGCAGGGGCGTCCCGGTGAGCTCCACTCTCTTGGAACCAGCGGAAGCGTGTCTTACTGGAAGAAGGTGAGGGTGTCCAGTGAACGAGGAAGACATTGGAAGAAGAATTTGAAAGACTTGGTCTGTACGCCCAAAGGATGCCAGGCTGACGTTACCTTGCGGCTACAGCTCGAGGAAGCACCACAGTAATCCTGGTCCAGTGCTCGTAGTCTCCTGTGTTGTAGATGGTTGGTTCCCTGAGCTCTCGTCCGCTCCCTTCACAGCCGCTCGCCCCTTGGGATCCTGGGTAACAGCCTTCTTGCACAAGAGCCCATGTGCGGCCGGCGTCATGCGAGTACTGGAGCAGCACTGGTGCGGAGGCACTGAAGACGGACTCACAGCCGATGTTCAGCTAAACCAGAAAAGCACATTCCATCTAACGAGGAGCATTTGTGAAGCCCATTGCAATGGAACAACCTACAACACAACTACATCGAGCACGGGTCCCTTGAAAGAGTGCGAGAAGACAAATGATCCCTCGATGGAGAAGGGTGTGGCCTTACATCAATACCTTGAATTGCAGCGTGTAGCCGGGGCGAAGAGACAGATCTCTGGTCACAGCCACACGGTCTCCATCAGAGCGGCCGAAGACCAGCGCCGAGGGGGTGGGTGAGCAAAAGCTCTCGTTCCCATCTTTATCCATTCCTTCATTGCCCAGCATCAGCCAGACACTCATCTGGTGGAGTGGATGATCAAACGCTGGTTTCTCGTAGAAGTTCTGCGGTGAGACACAAGGGCAAGACTGTAGACGAATGCCCAGTGAACCTTCAGCCGTTTGTGAGGGTGTCACCTGAGGGAGTGTGGGGTCAACCATGGGTATGATGCGCTTCTCTCGCTCCGAAAGGATGATGACATCATCGATGGCCCACTGATCATAGCCTTCACCGGAGTGGAGAGGCTGCCACCAGCGGAAGCGGGTGCAGGGCGTTTTTGAGGCAGAAGGAAGCTCATAATGGACAAACCTGTGGTCAGGAAAGAATTGGTGCGTTCATACGTTGCTGAGGCCAGTCTTCCATCTAGTCGAGCAACTCCTTCTCACCGCGGCTTGGTGAAGTCGGTGAAGTACATTTCTGCGATCAGACCCCAGCTGATCCCACCATCGTTGCTGTACTGCAGAAGAAGGCCTTCCTCGCGGCTGTCCGGCTGGTTGCATTCCGGACCCTCTCCACCCATTCGCAGGTAGAACTGCACAAACTCCGCCCACTCTGTGTCCAGATCCCAGCTCACCAGCTGCCTCAGACCAGCCTGAACCCATCACAAACCGAGGGTCACAGGAGGCTGAAGGCCTGTGAGCGGCACACTTCATGTCTACTGTACCTTACTGAAGTAAAGAGAGGAACCAGAGGACACAACTCCACAGCCCTTCTCGGGGGGCACCACCTCTCCACCCAACACTTCCTGCCATGTGGACATCAGCATTTCCTGTGACTCAAAGTCTGAGAGAACGCTGGACGTCAAAGTGGAGACTGGCTGGCAGTTGGGCCCAGTGAAACCTTCATCGCATCTGTACAGATACAGAAAATGATGTTCAGTCAGAGCTTCTGCTCATTCTGCCATTAGATGTGGTTTCATCAGGCCTTGTGGATTTACAACAAGCACTACAGAAGCTTTTGTTTCAGCAAACAAAATGTATTGCTCTGTATTCGGATGTCCTAGAAGATGGTGCTTCTGACTCACCGGCAGTGTCCATGGTCACACCAGCCATGTCCACGGCACATCTGAGGACACTGCTGACCGATGTAGATGTCGTCTAGGGCCCACTCATCCTGTTCCTGGTAGTAGTTCTGGATCCATCGGAACCTCGTGGCACTGGACCTACAGGAAGATTTTTAAAACGAGAATGCAATATTTGGACTGATGACCAACCATCAAGTCACTTTTACTCACCCCGAAATGCATTGTATTGATTCAAAATGTTTTTTCAAAATTTTAAACTTTTAGTGCAGACTTTGGGAAACAGATCACCACAATGTGTCTGGGTTTCCAGAAGAACCCTTCTCCAGGAAAACACTTTACAGTCGACTCCGCTTAATTGGACCAAAGCACAAAGTCCCAAAACAAATCGTATCTCATAACGCAAATGGTAGTTCTGTGCTGTTTGCATGTTTTGGAAAAAATAAACGGTTTTATACTATTTAAATGTTACTTCTCGTCTTATTTAAGCCAATAACGGAAGCAGAGTGATGAGGGGGCCGGGCGCCAGTTTTTGGAGGGGTGACGTGTCTGGTGCCGCTTTATTGGGACAGCTGATTTTTTGGGGCTAATTGGGCCAAAATGGTCTTGTCCCGATGTGGCCCAATTAAGCGGAGTCGACTGTATATGAACTACAATTGAGAACTGCACTAAATAAATTGACAGCTTGTTAGATTGTGTACTCTTTACCATGTTTTATAGGGCAGCGACAGCGTGATCCGTCTCCAGTCGCTGAACTCAGAGGGATGAAACACACTGGAGGCAGTGAACTCTGAGCAGCTGGGCATGCTGGGAAGACAGGCCTGTTCCACAACAACAAAGATTAGATTTGTTTCAACACCAAAAGCATACAGAATAGTTCCAAAAACAAATCCAACGTTTCTATTAGATTTGCTTTTACAATATACTATTTTTCCTCCTGAAACATCATTGGGTCTAGAAATGTGTTGTTCGGTCACTCGAACCTCTTTGACAAGATGCCACGTCAAGCCATGATTGGTAGAAAACTCCAGCCGAATCTGAGTGTCAATGTGAGGCGACGGCTCTCTCCCACATCCCATGACCAACGAGAACTGGATCATGTAGGAAGCGCCGATCTGCATGGACTGCGTTTCCACGTAGCGAAGGCTGGAGGCCGACCCGTGATCGCCTGAAAAACTGAGCAGAGGTTTACGTCTAAGCACCCAGGATCTCAGGGCCGAGGAAGAGTCTAGAAAACAGCAGCAGGATGCAAAGCTCTGACCAAATCATCACTAACAGCTATAACGTTCGAATAAACGCAGCATCCAGGTACCTGAGAGTCCAGTCGTGTTGGCAGTACGGCTGCACGTTCCCCAAATAGAAGCCCAAGCTCTGAGTCACATCCAACACATTGCTGAAGTCCAGGCTGATGATGTTGAACAGGACAGAAGTCATGCTGATCTCATCCAGAGCCCAAACGTCCTGCCCGCGGCCGGAGTGGTAAGGCTGCCACCATCGGAACTGAACCCCAAATTTACGCGCCCCGGGTGGCAGCTCCACAGAAACAATCCTAGGAGACAGAGAACAAGCACGTGGTGAGACGCGATCATCCTGCGTGACTGAGGCATCGGGTCAGAGGAGATGCGTGTGAACCTGGGCTCGTGGAAGCCCTGGTAAGGGTAATGCTGCAGCAGAGTCCAGGTGATTCCATTGTCTGCGGAGTAATGCAGCAGTACGCCTTCTCCAGGCCGGTCCGGAGCAGGACAGGAACTCAGCGTGCTGCGGCTGCCCAGCCTCAGCGTAAACTGCAGGTACCTGTGAGAGATGGTGGAGTAGTGTGGTCACTGATGTGTCGTTCGCGAACGAGTTTGCTCTAAGAGCCGAAGCTTTGCAATGAACGATAAGAGACTATGCCCGGAAGAGGAGCAAAGCTTCAGTGGCTCTTGGTCAGTTCTGCTGAGAATCCCTGCACAGAAAGGCGGCACTGTTTTTATGAGCACGATTCGTCCAATCACTTCAGAGAACATACTAGACTCATACAGTACCGAGAGAATCATTTCGCCAAAGAACCTCTCTGTTCTATAATATTTCCAACCTATTTCAGACTATGTGCATGCGCATTAAACAATTACATCAGGTTCCGCTAATAAATCTGTCCTACTGTAGCTAAAATATGTTGCATTATCTTAACTTTGACATACTGTTTCAGAACAGTATCCAGAATATTATCTGTTTCTGGATAATGTTAAGTGTAAGTAACGGCAACAACTTCTAACTCCAGTAGGAAATATTTGTGTGATAGAACGATAGTGTGTTACAGAAAAAAAAGATAGAAAACTGATCAAAACTATTCAGACATTCTTGGAGGTAAAGATGACGTAAAGATAACATGAAATATCACATCATAGTGTAATAAATGGTTATTTTTTTATAAACTTTTGAAAACGTGGAAAAAAGTTTTGGGAACGCATGATTGAGCGTGTGAGGCTGCGTCTGAATTTAACGGGGATAATAACGTGACAAACACAAGGGGCAGAGTGATAATAAAACAAGATTTTTTTTTGGAGCCAGTTGGGGAGCCAGAAGAGCCATTTTTTTTTACGAGAGCCGAGCCAAAAGAGCCGGACTTCTCGTCACAAGACCACTGAGCTTCCTTGTGGTTCTGTTCAGCTGCCATGAGACGAAGGTTTAGTGTGGTGTGGTGAAGCCTTGTACCTGGCCTGTGAGCTGTCCAGCGGTGATGAGATGATGTGTCTTCTACTGTCTCTGTTGAAGACCAGCGACTTGCCACTAGCTAAGACCCCGCAGGCGAAGCTGACCTCGGCCCCTCGCAGAGAGGAGAAGCTGTGATAGGACGAGAGCCTCACGCTGGAGAAGCTCTCGGACAGGAAGGCCGGGAAGGTCTGTGAGGACAGCTCACAAGCTGGGCCGCTGAATCCCGGGTCACATCTGTGGAGAAAGTCACATGAGATGAGATTTGAGATGAGACCATCACTAGATAAGCGTCCTACTTGCAGCCGGTGCGGGAACAGTGTCCTCTCCCAGAGCAGAAGCGCAAACACGAAGGCCCGATGTAGACTGCAACACACAGAAATGGGCTGATCAGACTCCAGAGACAGAGGAGAAGGTACTTCTCTCCAAACCAATCCGATCAGACCAGTAGTGAAAGCCTCTAGTTGACCCTCTCCCTCTCACCGTTGTCGATGGCCCACATGTTGGCGTCTCCCGCGGCGCTCTGCCTCCAGCGGAAGCGGGTGTTCTCAGTGAGGGCGGCGTTGGGGAGTGGAATGGTGATCCGGGTCCAGCTGCCGAAGCAAAATTCTCACCAGTTACTGATTTGTAAGTGTCATGTAAATGACATGATGATGACATAAAATACAGTGTCACACAGATGCAAGTTGGTCAACAGTTACTCATTTACTCATTAACAGTTACAGATTTTAACTAATTTCAACAAATGATTGTAGGATTGAACAAATCTTTTATATGACTTGGAATGAACGAGATCCCTCATGACCGATTTGTGACTCGAAATGAAATTGTTCACTTTACTGTTCGAGAATTGAATATCCGAAACAATTAAAAGAATGAAACTTCCAATTCTTAGTGTGTGTGTGTGTGTGTGTGTGTGTCTCAATTGTCCAATTCAGAAAACTATTTCTCAATATGATTCTGACCTGAACGGGACACTTTCCTTTGGAACGGTGGAATTAAAACAGTTGGAATATTATTAATTTAGTTTGACTATTATATTTCATATGAAATAAATACATTTTATAAAAAAAAAAAAAATAATAATAATTATTAATAATAATTGTATTATTTATCTTTCAAAACCAACAGAAATAGAACAGCTAAATGCTTGGAGCCTGGCAGACGGTCACAAGAGAGAAAATTCAGGGATAACGGCTATTTAAATGTACATAGAGTGATGGAGTCCTGGACTGACCCGCTGTAGTTCTCAGAGGAGTAGATGCTGCTGTGAGGAAGGTGTGAGCCGGAACACAGCTCGGGGAGACACTCGGTGTGGAGCAGAGACCAGGAGCGGCCGTGATTGGTGGAGAACTCCAGATTGACACTACCAGACAACACAGAAACCAAAAACACGGCTTTATTGAGCTTATCTTTCAAACGTTTACCCATCTTGTTGCATTGTTATTTGGGCTTCGCCTTCACCTGTTGGATGGCTGATAGGCGCCGCACCCGAGATTGATGGAGAACTGCACCAGGTGAGTGTTGGCTCCGGGCAGCACGGGCAGCAGCTGCAGGAAGTCCACGGCCCAGACGTGCCTGTTGGCTCCTCCATGAACCTTCTGCTCCAGACAAAACTGAGTGGCGGGCGTCTGCAGCTCTGTGGGTAAGCCCACCGACACCACTGCTGGAGTCTGTGAGCGAGGGCGACGGGTGGCATTAGATCAGCCTTCATAGGCATCGGGTGATTAGTTAGAAAGCCATACCCTGTAGGCAGAGTAGGGGAGAACATCCAGAAGAACGCGATCTTTCCTGCCCTCTGAACGGCCATAAAGTATGACGTCGTTTTCACTGGATTCCCCTGGATCGCAGCCTCCAGCTCCTGTGGCATAAGACACGTGGCACTCACATCCACAACAAGGAACCTCCGCAGGTGCCCGGGACAGTCGTACCCATGCTGAAGTGGAAGCGCAGGTTGCCGTAGGCGGTGGTGTTCAGGCTCGGGGTGCAGACCTTCCTCTTTCGTTCTCCGAGGAAGACGAGCGCAGAGCCCGACTCCACCTCTCCGCATTGTGTGCCAAACACGGCGCCGTCAATCTCCCACCTGAGACGCCGACCAGTGATGAGTCCTTTCTGTGTTCAGAGCTACTTCTGCCATCGTATTCTTCTCACTTACCCAGACGGAGGACTCTCAAACTCTTCTTCCCAATAACTGCGGCCCTCTTCTCGGTGGAGGTCCACGTCTCTGGTAGAGGCGAAACTGTGCTCCAGACCTTCTCCGCCGTGAAAGTACAGAGCGTTTCCCTCAGACTGGCAGGCGTGCTGCTCAATAAAATTAAGGAGAAGAAGCTGGTCAGCAGAAGTCCTAAACGCTCCAGCAAACTGTGTGCCACGAGTCAGCATAATAGTTCAACACACAAGAAAAGTAAGTGAGTTTGGCAATATGGCCACTAGGGACAGTAACAAAACTTAACCATCACACGTAATGTTATAAGTCGCTCATAGCAGTACAAACTGGGTTTACAGGCAGACAGTGGTTTCTGTAGATAAATGAAGAAGAGAACCTCCATGAGGCTCGTCACTGGATGAAGAACAGCGTCTAATGGTCGTGGATTATTTAAGAGCAGCAGAGGTGAAGTAATAAACGCTTGTGTCAGGCCGGTGGCCTTGTGGTTAGTGATGTGATCATGTGATCTGACCTCGTCGTGTAACGCCTCCGCGGGCATCAGATTAAATCATTAATAAAGAAGAGATGCTGCAAACCTTCACGGTGGCTCCTGGAAAAAACAGCCAGTTGGCCGTGTTCGCGGGGTCCAGGTTGTCCTCCAGCAGAGGCGGCCGGCTGGCACTGTTGACCACCAGAACGTTGTCCAGACCCCAGCAGGACTCGTAACCGTCGGGCGAGGCAGAAGGGGCTTCCTGTCTCCAGCGGAGGTGCACCGCGTCCCCCTGACAGGCTTCCGGAAGCGGCAGCAGATGCACCACTGTGCTGCTGTTGGTGGGAGCCCTGCGACCCATCACACGCCTCAGCGCCCGCACGGTGACGAAGATGAAAGCAGAGGCGCAGTACCTGATCGTTTCCAGCGTGATCCAGACGTCCGAGCTGTTCTGGCCGCAGGAGATAGTGATGCTGGGGTCGGAGTAGCTGAACCGACAGGAGCCGGACCCTGACACAAGAGAGGAGCACATGACGGGTCACTCAGCATCAGAGAGTGGACCAGACCACTGGAACTCACCCAGGGCAAACTGCAGCACCGAGGCAGTGCTGGTGTTCAGAGCCACGGTGGTCTAGAAGAGATGGACATCATCAACCAAACCCCAACTCTCACGTATCAACACACGTTACCAGCTCTCTCTGTCCGAAGGGTTCGCAGAAGGTCACAGCTTTGCCGTGCATCAGAGCTCCGCACTGCTCTCCCACCTCACAGTTGCTGCAGTCAGACCTGTCCAGCAGAACGTGCAGAACATCACATCCACTCAGGAGGTGGAGAAACCCTCTCACCTACCAGATGTTGAAATTGAGCTCTTCTGCTGTGTTGTATTCAAAGTCATCCCGGAGAACAGCGTGCTCTCCGTGAATCGCAGCTTCACCCGGTCCAGATCATTGAGAGGAGACAAAAAGAAGAGCCTGGTCACGACACGTGGACGTGCTGCGGATGCGGTTACTCACCTAGACTGGGCCGCAGAGGAGATTCGGTGGGAGCTGAAAAAGAGAAGAAGGAAGATCTTTAATCGGCTGAACAGACACGGATTTACAGGAGACACCTAGGACGCACTCACACTAGGAACTCGCATCTGTGCCCGCGTACCAAAGCATGGTTCGTTTGATAGTGTTAGTGCTTCTAACCTTGCCCGGGCACGATTCGTTTGGCCGGCCCTGGCCCGAGTTAAAGGGGTGTACTTTTATTCGTAAGCTCTGCTGAAGAACTGATGCTGCTTCCCAAGAACTTTAAGCTTCTGTGATTTTACTATCTGGATCCTCTCAAACGACTTTGATGAAATTATGTGCTTTGCAAATGATTTAATCACGTTTTATTGTTCCGTGTGAGAGGAAGGTGCTTCTTTGATCCCTCATCAGATCTGAGAACCATCACTAACAGTGAGAAACGTAAGCCCATGGCTCTCGGGCTTCCAGAGTGTTCTCTTATGCAAATACCTCCAGTAAGACGTTCCTCACGGCTGAGTAAAGTAAGAGATGTTCAACTTTACAGATAAGATGAGAAAGGTCATGGATTTTGTCTCAATTCATTCCATAGTCTCTCTAATCTCACAAGGCAAGTCGTATCTAAAGCCTCACGATGGAACGGGAAAAGCTTTCTCATTCAGAAACCTTTATCTTCTCGACTGAAAGCCAGAGAGTCAATGTTTCATCGCTCTAAAGGTCGGACTGGAATCCAGAGCCTCTTCTGGAGGGGCTTCCACCGGGTGGTGCTACAAGCAGGAATCAGCTCATTCATCTCACAATCCAAAGGAGACGATTGGTTCACTCCCAAATGTCATTTCTGTTGAAGTCAATCTTCGAGTTGGAAGCGTGACGTCCTGTTTGGGGATGAATCGGTGGGTTCTGTCTCAGATGTTGTGGCGTGACGCAGCAACACTTCAGCTGAGGCTTGGCTCTGCAGTCGGGCAGACAGTGGCACTCGTTTCAGGCTTAATTTAATCCTCCATCACTTGCTTGAGAACTTTAATTACCTCGAGCGCTGGCGCTGTAGATCCACGCTAATACGACAGGCTTACGCTGACAGTCTCGTCCAGAGGAGCTTCTGAGACGTCTCTGAGCCGGACTGATGTTATTGAGGGCACACTCGGGCGCGTCGGAGGTCCGGGACATTATTCTCCAGAGCTGTGCTGTTTATCTTCAGCTCATCTCACCATCTAGAGGCCACGCTGTCTGCTGCCGTATATCTCCCGGGGTTCTGGTCGTCCTCCTGTGCTCATCTGATCGTCGCCTGAGTTATTCTCGCCATTCGATGATCAATCCTCTGGCCTACGAGTCCAGCGTGTCTCATAAAGACCTAATTTATGGAGCGGCTGGAAATTACAGAGTTCTGTGGTCGCCTTCCTTCATCCCACCCTGTCAGAGACATCAGTCGGTGATATACACGCCTCATCTCTCTCTCTCTCTCTCTCTCTCTCTCTCTCTTTCACTCGCTCTTTATAAAGTTCTCAGTCTCTCACTCTCTTGTTCCAACTTTAAAACTTGGTCTTACACTTTCTCTTTTTTACACTTACACATTATTTTGTTTCTTCTTTTTTAGAATATATATCTCAAACTTCTCTTTCTTCTCTCCATTTTCTCTCCAAAATAATTAATGGTTTCCCTGTCTTGCCTTACCAAATAACCATTTCATTTTCCCTCTTTCACTTTTGAAGGTAAAGACTGACAGCAGGCTCTCTATCGTTCTTGTTCTTCATCTCTTTTTATCACTTCTCTATATTTTTTATACACCTTCTTCTCGCTTGTTCAATCTTTTTGTCTTGTCTCTCACTTCACATAATTTCCACTCTTTCTCTTTCTCTCGCTGGAGATAAACCAGTGGCCACTGATACATTTGCTTTTGCTCTTGCTCATCTTCTCTTTTCCCTAAAGCTCCACTCATCTCTCTCTCTCTCTCTCTCTGTTTCAGATCTTCTCTCGAGCTGCGCGTTAATCTGCTCATGTCTCATCGCTGACGAAGATTCTATTTCACGTCTTTAGTCCTGCTGGGATATTTATAATTCTTCAAACCACTGAGAGCTTTAAGCTCCCCAAACTTGAAATGGATTGCGTTGAAATGTACATTTGTTGAAAAACTTTGCCTCTGTCTTTAAGGAAGTTGATTTGTCTGCGGTCTCACCAAAACACAGGAGAGCAGAGAGCCAGTATTCTCCATCACAGGAAAAAGAGAATAAAAAGATGCGAGACACACACACACACACACATAGACGGTGATCACAGAAAGATTGAGAAAGAGTGCAAACAGAGAAACAGGGATGAAGAACAACAACAGTGAGACAGATAGAGAGAGAGTTGGTAAAAGAGGAAATGAAACAGAGATACTTGAGAGTAAAGCAATGCACCGTGAAAGAGAAATAAAGAGATTGGGAGAGAGAGAGAGAGAGAGACAGGCTCACCTCCCTGCTCACAGAGCTGCTGTGCCAGGGCGTCCTTGAAGATGATCTGTCCTCGGTGTGTTGCTGTGGCCCTGAGGGAAAGAAAGAAAGAGAAATATTACAGAGAAACGAGAGAAAGAGAACCTGCCCCGCAGATGATTAAAAGCCTCTACTGGAGGTGGATGGAGATACGGAGTGAGATTGGCCTGTGTCAGAGGTCAAGAGGTCAGATGGAGGATGTGCACCCACACAAACACATCTCACTCTATGAGAGCATCATCTCTGGATCTCCGATCTCAGACGCAGTAACAGCTGAATCTCACGTCTGATGTGTGGAGTTCACTCAAACATTCTATTTTCCTGTCTTGAAGGGCAATCCATCACGGGAACGAGACAATCACACGCACACACTCTTACACCTACCATCCATTCATCTAGTGAAGAGCGGGAGAAAGGGACGGGAGGAAACACGTGGAGAACATTCAACATGCGTCTGGTTCTCCAGATCTCAAACTTGGGTGGTTTTCTTCTCCGCTGATCGTGAGGTAGGACAATCACGCGGGAACTTAATCAAATACGTAAAACCAGAGTCACTTCTGAATGCGAGCTCCAGAAGGCGTGAGCGTCATTAGTGTTCGACACGAGCGGAGTTTGCGATCCAGGCCGTGTCAGCGGACACCGCCGGCGTTCACCACCGTCAGCCATTTATGCTTCTGCTCTCATGAATAAGCAAACAACATCTCATGAATAAATAACCAACTGCTGCAAACTAAACAAAATCACATTTATCTTTCAGAGCTCGGTAAAGACAAATTTGGAAAGGGGCTGCATGAATAAAACATGGCGCGTAATGAAGAGCAGGAGGTGATGTCGGAGGAAAGCCTTCCAGTATTTATGAAGTGGAGTCTCGGGAGACGTGTCGGCTAATATGGCGACATTAGAGGGAAACGTGTAGCGCTGTGGATTATTTAACACAACGTCACGGGTCAGGAGCGATTAGGAACCAAGTCAAGTCAACTTTGTTTGTCATTTTTTAAAGAACAGCAGACTGACCAAAGTGCTTCACATTACAATACAATAACAGTAAAATTAACCAATGTAAAAATATATGTCTTACTAAAATGCAAAATATTTTAAACTAAAACGAAAGACTAACCAGAGCCGCTCACAACAAACTGCTGCTTGACAAGCTCTCATGAAACTATCTGAAATGTATTTTAAACACACGGAGTTGAAATGCATCTGATATGATTAAAACTTCAAGACGACCAAAAATGAATCTGTCTGTTTTAGAATTATTCCGACGTTTGTATGTTCTCCTCACAGCGTGATTTTTTCGGTTTCTCCCACAGGCGTTGGGAAATCAATCATAGGCGTGAGTGAGTGTGAATGTGTGTTCTGCTCTGTGATTGGCTGACCACCAATCCAAAGGGCGTGTCCCGCCACAGGACCAGAATTTCTGAGATGGTCTGAGCTCCTCGTGACCCAGAAATGAAGTAAACGACAGAAAACTGATGAATGGATAGTAATTATTATTTTCTTACTAAAATTTGGTTTTAGTTAGATTACAATAATCAGTGATAAAATAGTGTGTTTACATGCACTTGTCCTAAACAGATTACAGTAACTGGATAGAAATGTTCTCATGTACTTTCAATTACACTGGATGACAGTAATTTGTGGTAAAGTAATAGTTGCTCCGCCATATTCTGAAAATAATATCACCACATTCTGCGATTAAGTGTTTTCTTTTTGTAACAGATTACAGTAATATGCTGTCCAGAGCATTTTAAACTTAATTTTAGTGTGCATCTTCCACAGATGATGTTTCTGAATCTCATGGCTTTGCTTCTTGTCAATCAATTTCAAGTTCAAGTTCAGAGCATTTGTAAGTCATGACTGAAGGTTTTAACTGTCTCAAAGCGCACTACGAAAATGGCACAAAAATCGCAAACGAAACCTAAAACAACAGAGAATTGTCCTTGACTGAGCAAAACCGAACTGTAGTTTTCCCGATGTTGGACATAATAAGGCCGTCAGCCTGGTCTCCTTCTCCAGAGCCAGTCGACCCTTTCGTCCCCTGAACACTGCCTCTAGTGGTGGAGCGGTCGGTGCAAAAAGATGGTCGCAAATGAGTCCCAGTCGCAGCGCACACACTGAAAATCCGCAGATTTGAGAAACGGCGTGACAGCGTGTCAGTCAGCGGGCTGCCGGAAGCTTCAGGAAGTGGGTAATTACGCCGCTCGCAGTTTCTGGGATGGTTGGATGTCACCCGTCTCTATGGCGCGGCTGACAGCCGACCCGCCGCGTCTCCATCCGCCGCACGTCATCCTCCACAGTCGTCCTCTAGAAGCGGAGCATCGTCTCCTTCCCTAATCATGACTAATAAGCAACATTACGCCGGCGCGCGCCACACATTTGCATGTGAAATAACCGTCTAATTGGCTGATTGATTTCCTTTATTGAGCAGCAGCAGCTGTGATGACGGCGAGTTATTAATCAGCAGAGAGAAAACAATATTTATCCTCATCTTCCCTTATTCCATGGGATTCCAAGCGCCGCCACTGATCAAATTACAGCATGTTGTCAGATGAAGAGCGAGTGCGAGCGTTTGTGTGGATTGAGCTCTTTCTCGTCTCTCTCTCTCTTCATCCATCTGTCTTTCTCTCTCTCCTTTCCTTTCTTATGTCTCTCTGTTTCACTCACACACAGACTCGTTCACTATCTCTCTCTCTCTGTCTCTCTCCCCGTGTCTCTCTCTCCGTGCATGCAGATTTAATGAGGAGCTTCCAGGGAGTTGTTGGCAAATTACCGCCTCATTACAGCAGGTCAATGGAAGTCATTTGAGTAAAGGTGGTAATGAAATGACCTTGACAAGAGTGGAGCGCTAATGACACACAGGAGCACTGAGGAAGTCTGTGAGGACGCCGTGTGTGTCTGGATATCCAGAAGCTCCAGCCGCCGCAGGAATGCGCTCGCACTTCCAGAAGGATCAGGAGTCGCGTGTAATGGAGGCCGGTGGGTCAAACCACGTGTTGCTTTACACTGAACTTAAAGATGTGAGTAAAGTGAGACCATTTAGAACCTTTTGATCTCATGCTTTGACGTCAAATGCAATTGTTACTAACAACCGTTAAACTATTTTTAACAATGAAAAAGATTTTTTCTATTAAGCTTGAGCAGCTCTGCTATAGATCTTTAGCTTCAAACTTCCTTGGTCACATTCCAGGTGATGTGAAAAAGTCAGAGGAACGGCACCAGAGAGAAGACACCTGAGAGTGTTATGGAATCTATACGTTTAAAAAGAATTGATCCCCTGGTTTCACTGACATGAAGGCTTAGAAGATGAAGACTGCTCGGGGTCCACCATTCAGCACGCAGAAGATAACAAAACCATTGTGTGATGCTGAAACAGTCTGGCCGGAGCAGATGGTCCCATCATGATGAGCGCAGATCGCCTCCCATCTCCATTAATCCCAATCAGGAGCCTCGTTACCGGTCGGAAATGGTGAGTAACTCCCAGCGTTCGTGTTCCAGTCCCTCAACCATTGGACTCTGTTGTTCTGCGTAACTTGAATTTTAATTCCTCTCGCTCTCGACTAAAGTGGGTTTAATATTGAATGCTAGTGCAGATCTCAGGTCTGTCTAGTGAAGGAGAAGAGCAGGTTCTGATGACATCAGTTTTCCGGGAATCAATTTACATAACAAAGCATTTAAAATGAATGAACTTGCGTAAAGTTAAAAAGTGGCAATTATAGTCAAACGTTACATTGAAAAAATATGAAAACTTTGTTAATTTATTTAATATCTAATATATTAATTTAATATCTAGGCTCTATCCATAACTCTTACAATCATATATTTAATATTATACGAATATTCTCAACAGAATAATCAGAATAAGATTCAAGTTAAATATGTGCAAACAAATGCTCTTTTATACAATTGCTTTTACACATTCCAATTCATCGATGGAGCTGAAATACGGAAATAACACAAAACTAAAGCTTATTTTTTAACCGAATACATATCTAAAGACATCCGATAATCAATAATCATCGAAAATGCGAAATACATTTCGCATTACAAATCCAAAAATGCCACAATTTCTGCAGCTGTATTTTTCCTTTTGTTTCTCGATTTCCTCTGGCTTCCCAAGATCTTTCTGCCCGTTTGTCATAAGACTGCTGTGTAACAACAACTAAAAGGACAAGAAAATATTCAAAATATTTGCCTTGAAAAAATAAAAAAAACAAACCGGAAGATTTTGGCTGTAAATGTGCTCACAAAGCCTTGTGCAATCCACTGAATGTTGTGGGTAAACAATTGCCAGCGGCCCAGGATGCTAATGTGTGCCGGAGCTCCTGAACCGCCGCGGGACGCGTGACAGACGCGGGCAGACACATGTGCGGGGCGGAGCGGGCCAGAGCATCAGCAGCTGTCAGCCCCCCGGCGCGTCTTCACAGGTTTGTTAGCGGCGCGACAGGAACAGGCGTCGAGTGTGACAGCGAGCCACCGCGTAACAACCCCTGAGGAACGGCTCGGAGGAACCGGAGATCCTGGGATTGACGGGGAAGATCATCCCAACACACCGCTTCTCCATTCCAGCTGTTTGGCTGCGGTTTGCAGGTGGACGTCCAGCACATCTTTCCCGCCGAATACTTCTTTAGAAAGCTCTGCTCGGTTAGTGAAGGTGTCTTTAGCTCATGCATCTTTTGTCGGGTGGTTATGTTTTCAGCTCGTGTGTGGGAGAAAAGCACATGACCCTTCCATTTACCTGAACTGGCCTTGTAGCTGGATGCGATGACCAGAAGAGAAAGCGTTACGCGTCGCCTGGCAACGCTGCAGTGTCGGGCTTCTTGCTGAGGTTGTTAGCGTCGCCCGTTTCACACCAGTGGCATCTACACACCTACAGATCATCCGCCTTGAAGAAGACGCTGCCAACAGCCGGAGCAGTAGAGACTCCTCAGCTGAATATTCTTTTGTCTAGATAGTGGAACCTTGATTTTAAGAGTTCAGACGTTTCTGGAACGAGCTAAAGACTAAAATGCTCATAATAAAAACTAAAGGAAATTTACACGTTGTTTTCCACACAACGTAAATGCTGACGTGGCTTTGTAATGATATTTATTGTCATCTCAATAATTTCTTGTCTGTCATTTTCCTAACACTTCTTCATTTCAACAGCAATCTCAGCAACTCTGGGCTTGAAGGCGGGACACACCCCCTGGATTAGTAAGCGACCAATCACAGAGTCATACACACACATTCCCACTTTCACTCACACCTACGGACAATTTTCCATCCTTCCATTTTGTGAGCATCTATTTGAGCCGGAGCCGAATCCAGCAACTCCAGAGGGGCGGACACCAACCTGATTAGCCAATCAGGGAACAGGACACACGTATTCACGCTCAATCAGACTCTGTCGTGCCAGAAACTCGAGTTCATCCTTAATCCCACAGTCGACTCACATACTACAACATGAGTAAGATTGATGCTCGTACACTGAAAGAAAGTGATGAGGGACTCACATGAAGTTGACGCAGCCGGTTCCGGGTGGAGGTGCGATCCAGATGAAGCTCAGGCTGGTGGAGGGCAGGTGGCTGACGTGAGACGCCACCACGCTGCACACAAACTGAGTGCCGAACTGTCTGTCTGACATCACCCCTGAGAGAGAGAGCACAGAAGACACAGACGCCCTTGAGGACCAGAGATTTACTTGCATCTGTACGTACCACTTTTTATTGTCTTTATTAAACACTCCCGTCGGGGGATTTTTTTTGCGATAGTTGCGGCAGATTTTTCAAAAAGGGGCAAAAATCTATTCTGGCAAAATTTGTTTTGTTTGCTCATCAGAATAAAGTGAAAAGGCTATTTTTTAACCCTGGAAATGAATGGGCAAAAATTTAAACCCATTTATTTTCAATTCAACATTGCCCAGTGTAAACTAGTATAAACCAACTGGATGTTTCTTCAACATAAGATATGAAATACAGTGAATCAGTTGCATTAAAATAAAGTGCAAATGCTATTTTCAGTCCTGACAATTAATGCGCATAACAGAAGTTTTCTTTCAAGTTAACATTGCCTAGGTATTTTTCTTGCAGCTGGGGAAATCCAGGAATGGCTCCTCCATTCCTTACATCAAAAAAAA
>SOMO01000145.1:391514-404945 GCA_028128575.1 Paedocypris carbunculus
GTCTTTGACCTGATCTTCTGTGTGCGGTCAACTCGTCTGCAAGAATTCACGACAAACCTTGGACTTACCAAAACCAAATGCGGGAGACGCCGGGATGGGAGAGGACTGGACTGAAGTGGACGTGTACAGGCCGGTCACCAGCAGGCCATCAAAGTAGGTGCTTGTAGAAATCGTCACTGCAAAAACAGAGAAAACAGTGTGAAACAGCTCGCCATCAGTCACAGTTACTGTACGATGCCCTGAATCGCGTCCGTCCTTCTCCTGGAACTACATTACCCACAATTCAAACAGACAAAAAGGTATTAAAATAACAAATAACTAACAATTTCTAAACGATTCTAATGGCAAGATAAATATTTGGCAAAGTCGTTATGAGATTATGGATTTTTTGAATCCTAAATTTTTTGAATCAGCCAGATGCGCATCTCACTGAAGATGTGGAAAGGATGGTCTGATGTGATGAGATGTTACGGAACATGCTGAGACAAGCTGCGGCCGAAGCGGAGGAGCCGGAGAGAAGCGAGCAGATGTGCGTCCAGGCGGTGGGTGGCGGCGGAGGCGGCCGCGATGCCTCACCAGCTCAGACGCAGATGTTAGAAAGGCGTGTTAGCGTGGTGAAGAATCCAAGCCACAGGAAGTGTGAGAAGATCGGAGTAGAGAAAACCTGAATGAGACGCAGCGTCTTGACCAGATTCAGGCTTCCTGGCACAGCACCAGGTTCATATGCAGACACATGAACCAAGCAAGAGTTGGCAGTGAGACATCGGCTTTGACTTTCATTCAGTAAATGTTTAAGCTTAATTTACATTACAGCAGCGAAGGCCGTCAGGGCCTGAAAATGACCTGAACCAAACGAATGTTAATCATCATCGTTTTGTGTCTTAATGCTTATTAAATAATTCCTGATGATCTTTTCATTGTTTTTCCAATGGCTTCATATCTTTTCATATTTGCGCTCATTTAACCAATCACGCTTCAGCCATCATTTGTTGCCAGGCAGATCAAAGATAAAGCAGTCTGTCTGACCCCTGCCCAGTCTGTTTTGCAGTAAGTAATTGGAACAGATGTAGATGAAACTTGCTTCAGCCAAACACATTTTGGGCTTGTGTCACTGGAACCTTTCGAGTCAGAACAGCATCACTTTCAAGTTTTGTAGTAGAAATAAGAGGATAATAAGAGGAGTAAAATTTTTCATTTGGTTGAACAATGTAGCCTGTTGCCGGTTAATATCGATGTTTTCTGTGTGTCGTCACAGTTTGCGGACGTATCAGAATATTTGCTTTTCAAGCTCTAACGCAACGAGATTCGATCCTGCAAACTTCTGCTACAGAAGAACCACTCGTGAAGTCCACAGCCTGCTCAAGACTTCTAATCTCTAACCAGTAACCCACTAGCAGATCTCGAGTCCCACTGGTGGTTTAACCAGTCAAGCCTGAAACTATGAAAGAAAAACATCACCAGTAATCTGTATATTCAAGGAAAACGGTTTCTTTCCAGCAGGGAAGATATTTCTGGGCTCTTCTGTGTGTCTAGACTAAAATGCTTTCTGAAATAAAACCTATTCTGCGCTCCTGCTGCTCAATTATTCATTCTCTGGACGCCGGCTATTATCTCGTCCACAGCTTTTTCTTTAAACTTAGTTACTGCGCTGCCTTAGAACCGCTGAAACACAGACCATCACCGCTCAGTAACGGCTGTCAATACACGTGACCACATACCCAAGCCGGTCTGGAGAGACCAGGACCCTCAAACCTCCTAGCTGAGGAACATGGAAGCCTTTCGTTTCTAAAAGAACTCTTAATAATTATCCAGAACTGTGCCTGAGGAATAGCATTTTGAAGAGATAGGTTTCAGCACAGGCTTGTTCTTCGTCAAAGAGCAAACCAACAACGGAATCCTGGTTTGAAACCAGCAGAAGTGAATAAACGACGAAGCTGATGTTTATCCCAATGAACTGTGTCTTTAAACGTGAACGCAACTACTTGACAAATTCAGATCCCAAACCGCATTCACTCTGTTCACACGAGACACCCCGGGCTGAAAGCATCATCCTGTCTCGGGAGAGATCTCACAGCGTTTCATGTAGGAGAAGCGTGTGAAGGTGGGAGTGAGAGCAGCGGCCAAGAGGTTATAATGAGGGGGAAAA
The DNA here is from genome assembly GCA_028128575.1 of Paedocypris carbunculus. Lineage (NCBI taxonomy): Eukaryota > Metazoa > Chordata > Actinopteri > Cypriniformes > Paedocypris > Paedocypris carbunculus. Next base: position 393,661 of record SOMO01000145.1, read on the forward strand.
ATCACCACGGCGGTGGAGGAGGGAGAGGCCTGTGGAAACAGAGTGATCGATGAAAATAAAAGAGGTAAATAATTCAGAAATCCATCTGAAAGGCTTGCAGAAGAGGGGGAAGGGAGGAGAAAGAATAACTCGCAGGAGCAGAGGCGTCCACCTGCTGGGGTTTGCGTGCACTTTGATGAGAACTCTTAACATTCACTACCACACTCCCGCTCTCCCCGTGAGCAACACCTGACAGTCTTCGGCAGGACGAGATCCAACGCAGAGAACATTCCAGAAGGTGAGCACAACACACTCAACCAAGCGAAATAACTGCATTCTGCATGTCTTTGGTGTAATCTCCCCCATCTCATGTTCTGTCCATCCATCCATCCAGGTAGCTTTGTCTTCTCCCGCCGGTCCTGCCCGTCATGTAATATAGATGGCGAGGTAGCCGTGTTCCTCATTACCAACACTCACCGCCACGCTGCTACTCAAGTATTGATAAAGCTGGAGTTTGCAGAGCGTCCCTGGACATGCCAGCTCACAGAGCTTGTTTTTCTGCTCTGGAGGAGATTCCCAAAAAAGAACAAAAGGACATAAGGTCTTCATGCTGTATTATCATGAACGGTTCTTTGGCATTGCTTGGAACCAAAGAATCAGGAACCAGGCCAAGAGAGAGAATTCATCTAGAGCACAGGTGTCAAACTCCACTTCTTCGGATCAGAACCCTGCAGAGCTTGGCTCCAGATCGAGGACAGAAAAACTCAGACCAGAGTCGTCTTGACGAACTCGGGGAGAGAAGGCATGTGTGTTTGATCTGCGCAAGAGCTACAACACCACTGGAACAGGAGACAGTGGAGTCTGTTTCAGGCTGGGAAACTTCTGCTCCGTCATTGGAAAAGCACCTGGTGCCACCCTGAATGCCAGCAGCAGGAGAGAAGCGCGAGCAGTTGGCATGGCTGTGCATTACCTCACTCACAGTTAAAAGCCTGGCACCACACCAAGGCCTGACAGTGAGCTGCCAACCTGAACGTTCCCTACAGTAATCGAGTCACCAGAGCTTCTATTGAGTAGAGCTGTGTGCAGAAAACCTCAGGAGACTCAACTGAGAACAGGGTGAAAAAAAACTCAAGGTTGAACAGGAAGACGCTCTCTGTTAGTGGACGTAATGTCAGTTGGCTGGTATTTATTGCTTTTGGCATTGAAGTAAAGCGCTGGAACGAAGTTTGGAACTAGAGAAGTGGGTTTATGGCTGCAGTTGCCAATAAAGAACATTGCAGCTATGGGAAAGACTTGTTGCTTCTGTAGTTTCATCACTCCAAATTTGTAACTCGTTCAAAAAATACAAACAAGAGCTTATATAACGGCTTCAATCAGGATGCAAGAGCAGACAATCTCATATTCTTCAAGCCCAATTACTAACACTTCTTCGGACTTTAGGCCTAAAGTCTTTCTTCACTTCTTCAGTGGATGTAAAAGACATGCCTGCAACTCCTGAAACGAGGAGCCACTCTGTTGGTCTCCACAGCCGGGTCAGATCATTTCTCCTCTGGAGAATCCTGTGCAGCCTAACTAGTCTCACTCTTCATCCTTGTGGAATGTGTGATGTCATCGCTTTCTCTCTCTCAGTTGAATGGGTCAAACTCTAAATCACGCATCACCCGTGTACCGCAAAGTCTGTGATGACGATGAGCACGCCCGGTTTCATCAGAGACGGATCAGACTGATCTGGAGTCAGCACAGTGTCATTGCAAACATGCGCGGTAAACACAAAATGAACGAAACATTTAACAAATCAAAAATGCCTCAATGAGATGAGGGAAACAATGACTGCAACTGTTGCAGGGATTGTAGAAAAACACAGGCGGCATCAGAAGCATAATCACATCTGAATAAGCAGATTCGACTGTGTGTGTGTGTTTGTGTGTGTGTGTGTTTGTGTGTGTATATATATATGTGTGTGTTTGTATAGTACATGCATGTACATGTAGGACAGCTGGATAGGAACGATCACACTGTGATGATTCCCTTGCATAACCCTCCACCGCCTCTCTGCCCTGCTGGCCAGGCCATCTGCTGAGCCAACACGACCCGGTCGGACGCCCTAGTCAAAGCGTCGTTCTGAGGGGCTCACAACCCCTTAATAGATGTTCACCTTTAGCATTACCGTGGACACAGAATGAGTCTAAGCCAGTCAGACTCCACCGCTGTTTTCGGCTCAGCTCTGCTTCGCTTCTCAAGAGTAAAATACACTGCGGTGTGTGACAAACACACATCCATCAGGCGGAAGCTGAAACATTATGCACAAGGCTCTCTGTGTAGTATCAGACCTTCATGAAATGCAGATCCGCTGAAGACGGCGACACCACAGCTGAATCCCTGTGAGATTTCCACAGCAGGACTCTGATGGAGAGAAGGATCCAGGAGCAGAGCGATTGCTGCGATGGAAATGCACTACGCAAACACATCTACTCCAGACCTCGCAAGCCAGGGCTCTTTCTCTCTCCTTCACACAAAACTAACACGTATTTCATGGAAAGAAGATAGGCCAGGGCTTTCTCAGGATTGTCTAGTCACAAGCGGGAGAAATTCCACTCTGTTTATCATCCTTCAATGTAAAGCTTAGAGTTGTGCCAGAGCAGCTTTTCCTCCTCACGGCCTTTGTCTTACACCTGTCCATAAAATAGCGGCATAGAGAAAACAGGAAATGTCTAAACGCTGAGTGTTCCACTCCCTAACAGACCTCCAGACATCCACACGGCCAGATCTTTCCTCCTACAGCTCAATCTATTCCTCACGGACATACACAACACCCTGAAAACCTCCAGAATCTGTTCCATAAACACTCCCCAAGCCGCTGGGAGCCTGCGTGAAAGAAGAGCCAAGGGCTGATGTTCACAATCTTCATGCTTGTTTTCCACAAGAGCAAGATTCCAAAGACGTTTGCTCAGAAATTAACCACTTGGGGAACATTTTACATTACGTCCTGCAGCGCCGCCATATTTATCTGAAAGTGAAAGAGTGTGATACACTGAGTTTTGCTTCACTAGACGTATCTGTCTAGGCATTCTACAAAAGTAGAATTCTAAGTAAATATTCTAGGCAAAATAAGTAATGACTTTTCCGGAACGGAAAAACGTGTCAAAAAAACTAAAGAATTTTGAGCATCAATACTTCATTATTATAGTCTCAAATTCGGCTTGAGAGCTTTTCTGCAACTCTTTGCTATCGTTTGCAGAATGTTCCAGAACATGAAAATGTATTTTATGATTACAGGCATCATTATGAGGATTAGCTTGTTCCAAACAGCAATTATTATTTAATTAATTTACTTTATTTGTGCCTCTCGAGACCCCCAAGGTCGCCTTACAGAATACAACATGCACACGCACACTAATTAACCGGCAGACATTCCGTTCAATTGTATAGAATGTTCAAGTTCAAGTGTGAAATTCAATGTGTTTTATACATCCCCGCTCTTGTTTTGCTAAACCTGACATCTTTACAGACAAAATAAAACTTTGAAAAGAAAAATAAACTGTATTGAAGCAAACATCTGCTTTCAGCAACACACCGCTAATGAACATTAGAAACAACTAGATTCATTTCATCTCAGAACGCTAGATTCCTGAGAACAGAGAGAGAAAAAAGGTCTCCTCGAAACACCGTGAAGATGAAAGAGAATAGTGTAGAGGCTTCACCTGCTCTGACTTTCTCGGTCTGATGTTTAAAACTGCAGCTGATGAGCTCAACGCTACGCATTAGCACATTATCTATATTCCACTCCTTCCGCGAGGACGCAAGCCGCGCTGGAGAATTCGCTCCTCTGAGGAAGACTCTCCTGCTGCCGCTTTCGTTTGGTGTTTTAGCAAGAAAGATCCGGCAGGAGCAGGCTCTGTCACAGACTTTGGAGAAATCCATATTAATAAGTGAAGAAACCCTGTTTTATCGGCAGAAGATCTGCCTGAACTCTGCCAAACACTCAGAACTTCTGCACTCTTCTCTCGCTTCAGAAAGCAAGATACACACACTGAAACTCTGCAGAAGCTCGTTCTCATCAGTTCACACAACCTCAAACCTCAGAACGAAGTATGAATGCAGAAGATTGTCTTATCTTCAGACCCAGACTGCCCGTCCGGAGGAATGTCCTGGGATGGCGGACCCGTTGTGGATAAATAAATCATGTCATTTAGTAAAACCAAAGGGACACTCTCATTTAACCCATGACAGGCACATGCCAGATGAAATGAATGCAGCGCTACCGACTACATCTGTCCTTCTGATCTTTTCACTGAAGAAAGCAGCTGAATGAAGAGTGTTTGTGCTTTATTCATGATGCCTTTTATATTTTTTAAATGATTTAATAGACCCAATTGGCAAATTATAATACCGCATCAACTTTAATAGTCTTTCATTCAGTGACTTAAATTCCCAGTGAAAAATGATCCCCGCAGACCTTTTATTTTGCAAACACAATTATCTTCTGACTGAGACGCAACAATCATTTGTTCATCTTCAACCAAAATCATGGCCAGACGCAGCAGATCGAGGCTGTTTTACTTTCCCACTTGGAGCCAAACAGGAGCACCAGCACAGATCCAACATCACAAGCAGCAGAGAACTTACTAGTGAATATGTCTCTATATAAACCAGTCACCACGTGAGATTTTGTGACTTGACCTTGACTAGTGCCTTCACCAGATGAACTTATACAGCAACTAGAACTTATTTTGAGGCTTTACTAGAACTGATATTTAGTGTTCTAAAGCAAATTTTCAAAATTATAAATGATCAAACCGAAACAAATCAAACGTGAGAGAAGACGAAGAATTGTCTTGGCTGTGCAGAGCAGAACAGAATTCAGTAAATAAACAGTGTGTCTTCTGACGTTTCAAATCAAGCTACGTGCAGTACTTCTCTTCTTCTTTTGCAACACACGGGTCATTGTCACTGAATCAGACCATATTACTCAGTTAAAACTGACCCAATCAAGATCAACCAAAATCTATTGTATTGGCAGATGGATTGGTGCTTTGACAGAAGTCACATGATCAGTGGCCTTTTTGCTGTATTAAAAAGAAAACCAAACCAAGACAAAGCTCTCCGTTTACCAGTGAATCCACTTTATACCCATCTCCCTTTACCAGTGAATCCACATGCACCATTTCCGATCAGGAGAGACGCTCCTTCACACCGAGGAGAATCAGCTGAGATGTTCCTGAGGAGCTATCCAGATCATCGGAGGCCTGATGGACCCTGGGCACACACTATCTCTGGACTGGCCTCTTGTATAAGTTCTGCCTAGAGATGATGGGACTAGATCCTGCTCCTCAGAAAAGGAAGCAAAGAAAATGGATGGACACTGAGTCACTGTAGATATACTGTATCTTCATGTCTGGGTGGAATATTAATGCTCGAAGCAACTCTGGAGCAGTCTGTCTGTTGTACTGTGATACTATACATTGTCCTTGAAAGAGTCGCCAGTCCAGGGTGTTTCCTCATCAAACATGCTGGCATGGACTCACAGAAAATGCAATCGATGGGCTGCTTGTAAGAATGGTTGTAATAATAATCCACTCTTGTGAGCTTTTTCTTTGTCTTTCTCCTCCTACATCCACATTAATCTGCTTCCTCAATCCTCACGACCCCCAAACAGGCAGCATGATTCCACACCCCCCTCGACACACTCTCCCTGTCTCTCGCTCTTCTGTGAGCTTGGATCTTACACGTCCCTGCAGATCTAACAGCTCTGGACCGGGAAGATAAAGCCGAGAAAACAAGACCTTGTGCATCTGCCTCACACAAAGACCAGCGTCGGCTCTTCAGAGGCAGCAGAAACCCAGAGCTCGGAGAAGTCCAGACCGGGGCTGGACGTTCAAAGCTAAACGAGTCTTCAGCGAGACTGGGTCATCTGAGATCCTTCACTGCAGTTGTTGGTGTTGGAGTGAAGCACTGAAGGGCTGAGACGTGTTGGTTGTCTCCCCATCATGCTGTTGTTCTGCACCTGTTGTGTCCTCACGAGCTGTTGTTGTGTGAGTGTGTGAGATTCTAGCGGCTTTGGCCTCAGGATACACCACCCACACAAGCGCTACAACACAGCGCTGAAGAACACGGAAAGTGAAAGAGAGCAGTTCAACTCCACACACAATCACGCTTACATAAAGCACACACACTCACACACATGCAAATGTCTCATCAGGACTTCTGAGAGCTCAACAGGTATGTCAAAAGAGCAACTTATAGAACTGGCGCTCATCTGAGAGCAAAAGACATTTTCACATTCAAGAGCGGCTCGTTCGCCTACTTGATCATCACACAGAGTCGTCACGTTAATCAGACAGGGATTCTCAGCCTCCTCGCACCGGCCGTGGTGATGCCAGCCAGATCCCCCCCCAACAGCAGCGTGTGCTCATTGTACTCACCCTGATATTCCTGTCCCGGGATGTAGGCAGCGGGGTTCCCGAGGATCTGAAAGGTGAGCAGCACCTCTCCTCCTCTGCCGGCCCCCGCGGGCCCCTCCAGCTCACCATGGTGAGTGCACAGGAAGAAGAAGGGATTGAAGCGAGGGTAGAAGCCGGCCGGAGTGCCTCCCGAGTCCACGCTGGCCTCCAGCAGGAGTGGCAGCAGGGCGTACGCGAGGGCGACGGCCCACGGCATCAGTCCTCCAGGGGCGAGACAGGTGTTGAGAGGTCAGGTGTGAGGCGGGTCTCACAGGTGTCTATCTCTCTCTCTCTCTCCGTCTGTGTGTGTGTGTCACACAGGGAGTTCAGAGCCTGGTGTGCAGCCCCGCTCATCCACTTAAATACCTCTCACCCCTCCCTCCGCCTCCAGCTCCTCCCCTCTCCCCTCCCTCTTTCTCTCACCCTCCCTCATCCGTACAAAATCAAAACCAGCCCGATTCCCTCTCATCTGCTTCCTCCCTGCCTGCTTCCTGTCAATCACACTAATATGTCTGTGTGTTGGTGATTTATCTCCCTCTTTAGTCCGCTCTGTGTTGCGTCTTGGACAGCTTTTCCGCTCGTTCAGTCATTCTTTGTCTTTTTGCCCTCATCTCCCTCCATCCCCCAAAGCTGTTTCCATGCTTTTCCACCCAAAGATCACACCTCCCTCCGCTCGTCCTGTCTCTCCCCCCGTCGTCTCCTCTCGCTCTCCCCGTAGCTCCGCTGCCTCTTTGTGCTGGATTCCCTGGTTTTGTTTCTTGTTTTCAGACCATCTCTCACCTCTCCTTTTCTGTGCGTCTCTCTCTTTGTGCTTTACGTGAAAGTGGCCCAAAATCTGGCCTTCGTTTTTACCATCACGCTGACACACACACACACAGTTCTTACTTTCTCCATCTGTCTGTTCTGGTGTGTGACTCCTCTGATAATCCATCCATCTGACATATTACAGACCGGCTCAAGAAATCACCAGCACGGATTCGAGACAAGCATCAGCTAACTTTAACCACAACTAAAAGCATTCAGTGTGTAATGAGCTACTGTCATCCCAGTGTCAGTGGTGTGTGTAGAACTGCGTGATCTGATCTTCAGAACTTTGTGCATGTGGTGATGATGCTGCTGCTGGTCTGCAGGGGTTTAGAGGTGGTTCCACCAGAGGGCAGCAGAGAGAGAGAGAGAGAGAGAGAGAGAGAGAGAGAGAGAGAGAGAGAGAGAGACCAGCTTCTGACAGATGCTGTGATCAGTCTGGAAGACATGAAAATTGACCATGAAGACATGTAAATTGTAATGTTCAGTGAAACTCTTGGATCATGCAGTTCTGTAAATTTACATTTAAAGAGACATGACCATATAAAGTGAAGTTCTTCTACAAAACAGACACTTCCCTCAGTTGAGAAGTGAATCAACAGTTGCCCAGTCAGTGGTGTCATATACCGCACACAGAGTGACCGTGATCCAAACTTTTCCTGCCTTTGACCTGATGCTGGAAAATGAAGATGCTTTCACTTCCACAAAGACATCACTATTAAAGACGCTCCCTTTCAGGAAGCCTGTGAGCACTTGTCCGTCTCTAGCTTCTCCAGATTCTGTGTTTGCTGAATTCAACGCAAAACCCAGAAGAAGGGATGGTCTAGAACTGACAATCATTCTCCATCAAACAGAGGGACAGAAGGAAAGACGGCAGACGTTGAACATGACAAGTGACTTTTTCCAATCTGAATCTGACACAGAAGTTCAGATGGTCGAGTTGTGTGTCTTTCACTCGTGGTTTTGTTCATCAGGACTTTTATTAAGATTTTTTTAACTTGCAAATTATTTGCATTTTAGCAAAGGGTCCAAAAAATAAGTGTGAGGAGGGACAATAGAATCTCTGCATCTTTTCAGAAGATAGGGTAAGTTACAGTGTTACAAATTTGTTAAAAAAAAAAATGAAAAACAAGATTTGTGTGTCATGTTCAGGTGATATGCTTCTAAAATCTGGTCAGGTACAAAAGAAAAGAAAATTGCTACATTATGGCAGCAACTAATGGAACAAAATGGAACAAAATATAGGAAATTATGGCAAAAAAATGTTTGCAAAAATCACAAAAAATATCACTATATCCTGGAGGGACTGAGAACAGAGCTCCATCCAAAGATGATGTGCTCGCAGTGGTGAGATGGAACATAACGCCAGCAGCTTTACAGACACCGGGTTACACTCGCTGTTACACAACAACACTAGACGGCCTTCTCTCCTCGGGGTTCTCTGCACTCATCCACACATATTAAAAGACAACATGTCATTTTCTTCTAATTGAAGATTAGATTCTGCCTAAATGAAGTTACACACGCACACTCTCGCCCCGAGACGCAGCTATCGGTCTCCATTACGGAAACTAGGTCAGGGAGATCTGGTCCGGGCCGGAGCGGTGGGTGCGTAACGGCTTTGGGCCAGTAATTATTTTTATCTTCATTAAGTTCTACCTCAAGGTTGTCAGAGAGCCTTTGACATCTGCAGATTCTTGCCGATCCCCGGCGCGGCTCTGCTGCCACCTGTCTGCCGCCTGATGAACGACGCCTGGAGCCACGAGGGGAAAACCATGGAGCAGTGATGCGGAGCGGCAGACACGGTGCTTGGTGTTCAGCTGGTGGCTCCGTCACTCTCTCGATGACCTCAGAACATCTACTTGGGGAGAATTAGCGGCATGAAATAAAACCAAAACTTGGCCTTTGTTTATTGATTTTGCCGAGAAGCCGTGTGCAGTAACCAGGCAACACAAAACTGAGGAATAAATTCATAAATACAGTTGATCTGGTTGCTGAGAGCAACAGTGAATTTCTAACCTTGATGTTAACATGCTTATGAAGGGGTAAACCATATTGCGTCAAGACGTTGGATTGAGACAATCGTATCTCGAAACGTAAGATGGTTTCAAGACAAAGAAAAATAAAATACATTTCAAAACCCCTTTACACGGCTCCAAACTCTTAAACTAAAGGTACACCACCCAATCACAGGGCTCACACCAGTTAATTATAGCACTAGAAATCGACACCTACCTGCCAATCACAAGACATGTTCACTCACACCAGCCAATCAGAAGCTTTCGTCACTCACAAGCACTTAATGTAGCGCTTTAGAAAATCAGACACAGTGATGAAAGAAATCAACTTCTATTCACAAACACAATGGTAATAAACAGTAACTTTGTTGGACCATTAAAAGTCCAAACACATGCAGAGTGTGAATGTGTGTGTGTGTGTGTCTGTTTGTGTGTCTCACTCTGAGATTGGTTGGCCAATCCAGGGGGTGTGCCCGCCTTTGAGCCCAGAGTTGCAGTGATTGGCTCCAGAGCCCTGTGTTCCCAAAATGGAAAAGCGTTTCAGAAAATGAATAAAATTCATTATTTGGATGTTGGAGAACAAACATTACCAATACATATTCACAGTTATGTCACACATTCACATTTCTATTCTGAAATGTAAAATATTCCAACTAAGGAATGTAATTTTCCACATATTTTGGCAATAATCTTGCAGTAATAAGACACCAAGGTTGAGGCCCGGTCTGGGTGTTGGGACTAAACCAGCCCTGTGACACCGAAAGACACAAAGTGGGTTAGAAATTGGATCCAGCAAATTTCCATCATTTTGGGAACAACTCTGTGAGAAGAAACATGAAGTTGAAATGTTTCAACGGTTGTCATGCGGCATGTGTCAACGATTTTATCCTTAAATGTTTTACCATTTAACCATCAAATCCCAGAAGACCTCTTGAAGAACAGAAGAATCTGCTTCACTTGTTAACCCTAGGACACCGCTGTTGGGATGGATTCATACCGTGACTTCGGATCTGTCCCTTGCCTCTGAAACAGCTCGGTAGGTCAAAGCTATGCTTATGGAAATTATCAACGCGCTGCGCTTTTTCCTGTTTTCCACACCATTTCACCGGAGCAGGGAAACGACCCTGGCTTGTCACTCATTACAGATGGAAAGGGTCGGTAATGGCTCTGGGTGGCTCGGGATGATGACACCTTCACCAGCCGTCATATATCACCATATCCATCCCTCACACAATAAACGCAAAGGTCAACAGGTCAGATGCCTACTGCCCCCATCCGGAGAGCAAAAATCAATATGTGATTAAAACTTCAATCCAAGGGGAAAGGACAGTCTGTAATATTCCACCGATGACGCCGAAGCTTTTCCATCATCATATATGATTATAAATGTTGTCCCTGCTGCCGATCGACCCGTTGCTCCTGAGGCTTTTGTTAGCATCTCTTCACCGCCTGGCAGGCCATTACTTTCACTTCGGAATAATAGAGTACGTCTTTTCCATTATTCTCAATGCTTAGACACACCAGTTGCTGGCAAAGCTCTGACTTGGGCTCATCTTCCATTGAGTACCAGTTTGGATCGAATAGTGTGAGCTATTGTTAGCAGGAGGAAAATATGGTGAGTTCCGATTTCACCAAACGCTTTGTTCGTTTCCATGTTGTGTAGGGCTGGAGTCAATCCCAATGTATTTTAGCAGAAGGTGGAGAAACAATGGTCTGGTGGTCAGACTCAACATATATTTTTACTTGGTCGCTTTATCTAATCTAGGAGATTTCCATGAGAGTAATTTGCCGACTGTGTCTTGTAACACTGCTGATACCACCAGCTTGTAGAGATTCCCACCCTGGATTAAACATTACCTTGGATTGTGTTTACAGCAACGGTCAGTGTGCACACCAGACAACATCTGTCTGTCCAAACCTCTTGCCATAATACATCTTTAGTGAAGAGCCAAGAAACCCTTTTGACATTTGACCTTTTTACACCATTTAGTGCTTTTACTGGATGAGAAGGAAAGCTCAAGTCCAGACAGAAGACGACTATATG